>RCUC01154264.1:0-28333 GCA_003697995.1 Taxidea taxus jeffersonii
GGGCTGGACTCCTGGCCCCGCCATCTCAGACCGTCAGGCGTGGCGTGAGGGGCATCACGTCTCACCGTGGCTCAGTTTCCCCCTCTCTCAGATGGGGGTTTTGTAAGGGTTCAGACAGAAGAGAGTACAGTGAAGTGTTAGGGCCGCAGCTGGCTCGGCCCCTGCCGGGGTCAGCAGGTTCCGTGGGGTTGAAGTGATGGGATTAGGCAGGGTGGCCCCCACCCAGACCGGAGGGGTGGTGGGAGCAGTGCCAGCTTGCATGGGGGCTTGCTGGGGGGCTGCCCGTGACTTCAGCTCACGTGTTCGTGTTCAGCTGACTGCATTCCAGCCACTGCCTCCTGTTGTTGCATAACTGACTGGAGTAAGAGCTGAAACTTAACGCGGGCTGCCATAAGCAGAGCAAAGTGAGTGGCGTGGCTTTTTGTGGAATGCAGCAACGCGGCCCCTGAGCGTGGCAGCCCGGGCCTGCCGCAGCCCCCCAGGCCTCCGGGGCTCTGGTTTACGGAGGGCTTCGACGGAGCATTTTCAGGACTAACGTCGGCAGCGTGTTGGAATGTGCTTGGAGGATCATGTCGCAGACGTTCTTTTTCATGCTTTTTAAAATGCGCCAGCCCTGACATCAAGAGGGACGTCTGGTAAACCCTTGAGAAAGTTTTTCCCACTTGTTGAGGGAAATGGAATTCGGATGGAGCAGAAGGGGCTCATGATGTCCGCTCGGTGGGGCGCCTGCAGCAGCGCGGAGGTTCTGCTGTTGGGAAAGGCTGTTTCCTCTCACAGATCTTGTTCTTAAAAATTCTTTTCTCAGGCGTGGATCTGTTCAAGCACAGGTTTAGAGTGAATTCCTTGAGAAAGAGGTGGGCAGCTGTGAGGGAGGGTGTCAACGGGAGCTGCTCCACACCTTTTTAATGATTAAAGAAGGAACTTGCTTTTGGTAAATTTTCTTCTTACTCCATTTTTAAAATCTATTTTTAAGTGTCTTTCTTTCCCTGAAAAATAGAAAGGGCATCTCTCATTTTAAGCCATACAAGGAGACCATTTTCGAGGGAGGAAACAATGGCCTTACTTAAGGTGGTTCTAGAAATGACCCTCATGTCGCCTGCAGAGTCTTCTAGTTCCGCAGAAGGACCTCCGTGTGTCAGAGCTGGTGCAGGGCTCCGCATGAGCATTCTGTGCTGGTGTTAGGTCATTGGTGTTTATCGTAAACTCTTTCACAAGTGTTCATCACACCAGGCCCCGGGAGGCTGTTAGGACTGAAGCTGTAAGCTCTGGAAGGTAAGGGCAGCGTCCTTACCTTATCCTGCCGGGCATGGTGGCTGGCGTGGTAGGCATGTTGTGGACACTTTGCTAAGTGTGGGGAGGCATTGTTGGTCCTCAGGCCTCTGGACTCTTCATAGGTTTAGAGGAAGGAGCAGAGCTGGAAATGGCACCGGAGGCCATTCTTCGTTCTGTTCTACCGGGAGCAGGCGGGGCCCGGGGAGAAATAGTTGGGGACAAGGTTCAGGGCCCTCATTTCAGAAGTGCCTGCAGCAGGCTCTGAACAGGGGCTCTGGAGTCAAGCACACTTAGATTTTTAACTCCTGCCTCCTCACTTCACGGAGGGTTGGCCTCCAAGCCTCAGTATCCTGGTCGAGAAAATGGGAATAGGAGAATCCAGGCCTTGAAGGATTCAAGCGAGAAATCGCATCAGTGAGCTGATGTGTGCCGCACTGGGACGCTGCGGGGCCGGCGGGACCAGTGGTATTGACACCCTCCTCAGCTGTGTATCGACCACAGCTGCCAGCTGCCAGCCTTTGGAGGCTGGCCTAGTTACTTTTTTCTCTAAAATGACAGTCCTCTGAAACTTCCAGGTAGTCGTGTGAAGCCCTGCGTTACCCAGAGCAGGGGCCACACACATGTGGTGATGATTCTTTACTCTTCCACGGGAAACCCTACAGTGCTTTAGGACAGGGTTGCCTTGGCAGGCCACGCAGCATCATTGTGATTTGTGGGGCAGAGAGAAATCACCTGTAACCATGAAAACAGCAGAGGGGATGGGGCACCGGAGGAGAGATGTGGACGAGAACGTTCCATGCTAAAGAAAGGGAAGTCAAGGCGGGAGCAGGCTCCAGGTCCAGTGTCTTAGAGAGTTTCTTTTTTCTTTCTTTCAGTCTCAAGAAACTCGAGAGATCTTACATTTCCACTATACCACGTGGCCTGACTTTGGAGTCCCCGAATCGCCAGCTTCATTCCTAAACTTTCTTTTTAAAGTTCGTGAGTCAGGGTCACTGAGCATGGAGCACGGCCCTGTCGTGGTGCACTGCAGTGCTGGCATCGGCAGGTCTGGAACCTTCTGTCTGGCTGACACCTGCCTCTTGCTGGTAAGGAGGCCCCTGAAGGCCCTGGGAAGAGAAGGGAGTCCATTTTAGCCCCCCCCGCCCCTGGTCCCTGTGGCCTGCCCCCAGCTTTTCTGTCACTATCTCTGCAGTAAACTAGCCAGGATCTTTAATAATTTTCCTCCTATGACAGTAGCTCTAAGCTAAGTAGCTTTGTTTGGAGGGATGTTCTTAAGTGGAATGTGGAATCGGGAAGATCCAGAGACTCCCCTTCTCTTACTCTTTCCCCCGTGCTCTCGTAGTCCTGATTTTGCTGCACTTTCACACATTTGCTAGAATTCTGCCTCCCCGCTCTGATTTTTCCCGAGTAGAAACTGGAGGACTCCTCCAGAACATTGAAAATCACATTGTATTTGGGAGTTGGGGCTGGCTGAATGGTGTCTCCTGTCTGGTTTTCAGATGGACAAGAGGAAAGACCCTTCTTCTGTCGACATCAAGAAAGTTCTGTTAGAAATGCGGAAGTTTCGGATGGGGCTGATCCAGACAGCGGACCAGCTCCGTTTCTCTTACCTAGCTGTGATCGAAGGTGCCAAATTCATCATGGGAGACTCTTCAGTGCAGGTAAGCCTCGCTTCTGCTTACATCCAGGTACGTTGATTTTGAATTTTTGTCTCTGAAGAAGGAGACTATCAGTTGTAAAAGTTCAAATACTCTACCATGGGTCAGAAGAAATAGCTATCTTCTGTGGCGAAACAGTTAGAAGGTTGTGAAAATGCTCACTGCAATCCGATTTCTGCTGTGGACGCGCTGACGTAGAGACCATTGATAGGGAGAGTAGACTTTATTTTCAAAAGCTTTCATCTGCCAAGTATACATATCTCTAGCCCCAGGAAGCAGAGAGAGCCCCTCACCTCTGCTCACTTTAAAGGGGAGCAGATTTCCTGACAGATCAGCCCACTGTGAATGCCAACGGGGCTTTCTCGGCCACTTTCCCTAGGAGCAATGGAAGGAGCTCTCCCATGAGGACCTGGAGCCCCCACCCGAACACGTTCCTCCTCCTCCCCGGCCCCCCAAACGCATCCTGGAGCCACACAATGGGAAGTGCAAGGAATTCTTTCCCAACCACCAGTGGGTAAAGGCCGAAACCGGGGAGGCTAAAGAAGACTGCTCTATCAAGGAAGAAACCAGAACCCCTTTAAATATCCCTTGCGGCGTGGAAAGGTAAGTCCGAATGGGCCTGGCTTACTGGGGGTAAGGGAGACTGACCTTCTGATCCAGAAACACATTGATATTGAAACCCTGAGGACCCAGCCTCCTCTTGGCAAGCATCACCTCAGTGTCTTTGGGGAATGGGACCCCTGGACCAGCACCTCTCCTGGCTGTAGGACCCAGGAGCCTTTGAGGCTGCCATAGGTTGGCCGCTGCCCCCCACCCCCCACCAGAGACCTATTTCAGTGGGGCTCTAGCACCACCTTGTGGTGCCTGTTGGGATCCTGCATCCGGGTAGCAGTCCCACCCAGAGATGACCATGCCCTGCCCCTGGCTTCCAGCGAGTCCTGAAACGTGCTATCCAGGTTAGACCATGTACTTTCAGCCCCCAGATTGGTCCTTCTGGGAATCTAACCTTTTGTGTAGTTTTGATTAACGTAATGCCATTTAGCAAAGATCATTGAACATATACTGATGCATGTGAAATGCTGAGATCACTGGAATATGGCCCCTGGTCTGCATTCTAGACCATCTTGTTGGGGCGGGGACAGTGGATTATGGATGGGAACCTGTGGACAATAAGGAGATGGAAGTGTATGCTGTGGTGGTCAGCCATCGAGAAGATACCCTGCCTTCCCAGAGTACTCAAGGAGGGCCTGCATGAGGCGTGGAAGCATGGAGAAGGAATGGGTGTGTGCCTGAGCCCCAGCCTGTGGAGACAGTGCCCTTGTTCCTGCTTCCTGGATGAGTGCATGCTTTGGCCCAGCATTTGTGCGCATCTAGAAATTGGGTTTGCCGCAGTTTACAAACAGATGTCCAGAGAGATCTATAGCGGGAGGTGTTCATTGCGGCATCATTGAGAACGGTGAAACACTAGAAACGAGCTGATTATATATGTAGGGATTAGGTAACTCGTGCTTTCTCCCTACTTTGGAGCTGTTAAAGGACACGCTCGGGAATGCACTAATGCAGCTAGACGTTGGATTATAATATAGAAGTAAGCAGGTTAGACATGACGTATCCCTGAGTGGTCTTCTAGCTAAACTGATCATCAGAATCTTACCTGGGCACCTTGCCAAATGCTGCGTGCCAGGCCCCAGTGCTGACGCGTGCGCCTAAGTCAGCAGGGTCCTTCATGCGACTGGGTCCTTATCACAGCCCCTTCACCTCTGGGACTTGTCCAGTGGGGCCTTCCAGAGCAGGTGCCGTGCAATGTGCTCGGCAGTAGCTCCGTGACAGTCCGCCCAGGAGACTATGCCTGGCTTCCCAGGGCCTCTGGTGATGTTCTCAGGGCATGCCAGTGTGCTCCAGCTGAGGGCCTGCCAGGAGTTGAGAGTGAGCGAGGTGAGAGCTGGCACGTGACTGGTGTGGTCTGTCATGTGCTCTATTCTGTATTCGCTAAGGCTAGGGGGGAGAGGGGGTGCTTTTCAGTGTGTGTGTGTGTGAGTGTGTGAGTGAAGGTGGCAGGGAGGGGAGTGGATCTGGGGAATCAAAAGCCAGAGAGTTCCAGGAAAAAATGGGGTTGTGCCAAGAACGTAGGCGCCTCTGGACACCAGTGGGGGCCTATGTGTACATGGGCCTCAGCCCTGCAGCTGGGGCCCCACGATAGGGAGCAGAAAAAGGGGTGCTTTGTGCCACCTGGGGAGGTGATGCCTCGGGGGTCCTGCCCACTACACACGATGCTGCTGGGGTAGAAAAGCTGTGGAGATGCATGTGAGAAGCGGGACCTCTTATGGTCAGGGCTTTTGTCAGGAGGCAAGGGCAGGGGCAGAAGGAAAGGCCCCGGGGAGGTGGCGGAGAGAGGAAGGGCCTCTGTTGGCCTCTCCTGAGACAGGCCTGGAAGGAGAATGCAGTTCACCTCGTCCCCGTGGGGGCGCTCTGGCTTGCCACCAGGAGGACAGCCAGTCTGTACACAGGAGGCCTGAGAAACGGTCCTACTGGCGGGATCAGAGCGATGCTGGGGCCTCGAGCCGGGGACAGGGTGGGCTAAGGGGCAGAGGGAATGCGTGATGTCCTCACGTCAACAGTAGCAAAGGCTCCTATGCAGGGGCCCGGGGAGAGAGAGCATGCGGCCCGCACCATTGCCCTCCCTGAACTGAAGGGGAACATTCTCCAAGCAAACCCCGGGGTAAATTAGCACCTAGCTTTGCACCAGCGCCTGTATTTCTCAGCAGAGTCTCACCCACCGTCCATCACCAAAGAGTCCATGGGGCTCCGGAACCATACCCTGGCTGTGGGGGCCGTCTGGGTCTCTGGGGCGGGGTGGAGGGGTGTGTGTGACAGGTGGGCTTCAGGTCAGTGTCCGTGTTGCCAAGGTCTTGGCAATTCCAACTGTAGTGACAGCGTCCCCGCTGTTGTTTTCCCCAAGGTGAGTGACCCATCTCTGTGCATCTCCTCCCTCAGCACGAGTCTAGACACTGAAGTCAGAAGGCGGGCCGTGGGGGCAGGTCCTGCCCAGGGGGAGCCCTCGCCACCCAAGGAGAAGCAGGACCCGGCACTGACTCCCTGGAAGCCCTTCCTGGTCAACATGTGCATGGCCACGGTCCTCACGGCCGGCGCGTACCTCTGCTACAGGGTATGTTTTCACTGACGGACGTGCTGGCAAGACCGTGGGTACAGAAAGCACTGGCCGACAGCCCGGCGTTAGCATTCAGTGCTGTGGAAGGATCTGAGCCAGTCTCAGAAGAAACAGAGCAAAGGTTTTTAAAGGCTGGAACTGTGAAGGGCTAGCAAGAGAGAATTGAGGATTGATGCACTGGGGTTTTAAGGAGCCCTGTGATCCCAAAAAAGATAAGAGTCTAATCTCAGGGCCTTAACCTATTCAGGAGTAAGTAGAGAAAATGCCAAATATGTGTGTGTCTCTCTCTCTCTCTCTTTTTTTTTGTTACTGTTATTTGTTTTTGAAAAAAAAATAATAGAATTACAACACATTGTTGTTTTTAACCTTTATAAAAAGCAGCTTTTGTTATTTCTGGAAAAAAAAAGACCAGGCACTTACGAAACTTCCTTGTACCCTTAGGTGGTATCAGCAGATACACAGTTTATATTGGATTTCGCAGGGAAAGATTCCCGTGCTTTTACGAATGTAAACTCCTTTGGAGAAGAGGGTTTAAGGGTTCAGGGCACCGTCTTGCTCAGTCGCTTCCTCTGCTGTGCGCACACTGAGCTGGGACAGCACCTGCGAGCTTTCCCATTTTTAGAAGAGAAACAACAGAAGGCCATCTCTAGAAAACAAAACCCGGCTTCTGCTTTTGCTCAGGGTGTCCCCACCAGTTTCCCATTGCTCATTTCTCCATCTGTCCCTTCCCGTTCCGGCCATCTGGGTCAGGCCCCGCCCTCCTCACCCCGCCTCCGCAAACGGGGTTCCTCCAGGCCCCTGCCTCAGGGTCTGAGGTCACGGCAGGGTGGCCACCAGCTTCTCACCCTGCCATTGAGGTCCAGAAGGAACAGTTTCCACTTCCTTCGGAATAGAAATGCTGTTGCAGTAGAAATCCACACGCGAGGTGCGTGTCGCTCTTAACGCGAGGGGAAGTCAGAGGATTAGCCTCAGAACTCTAGTCGGGGAAATCACCTCACAGGACTTTTTAAAAACCGTTTTAAAACATTTTGTCTTTTGTGCAAGCGACCATCTTTGAGTACCTCGGATGGTTTAGCAATGTGTAAACAATGTTTTCCCTAGGGGTGATTTTTGGGGAGGCGGGCTGTTCTAAAAGAGAAACGAACCCCCTTCGCCGGAGGCTGGGAGGCCGGGGCAGTGCGTGAGTCTGCCGCTCTGCGGGGGTGGGTCCGGGCTCATCTGAAAATGTTTGGTTTCATTCCAGTTCCTGTTCAGCAGCAGCACATAATCTGACCCACCTCCACCCCACTGTCCGCCTCCGCTGCTAGAGCCCGCGCGCGCCTGGCAGGCAGGCCGTGGTCGGTAAGGGCCGAGGACAGCGTAGCCAGCCGGGACCTGGACGGACGTTTGTTCTGCACTAAAACCACCCTCCCTGGGCTGTTGGTTCTCACTCCTTTTGACTCTGTCTCCCCTCCCTTTCCTTCGAGTACCCAATCCGCAACCCATTTTTTGAGGAGCGCAAAGGAGAGTCCGGCGCTGGTGGCCTGCGCGAGTCGCGAGGCCCGCTCCGCCGCGTGCTCCCCCTCGGTGTGGCCCAGCGCAGCCCGGGTGGGCAGCACCCAGTGTCCTCCCCCATGGACCTCCACGGAGACCGTGTGCAGTGAGCCTCTCCACTCCATATTTATTTTTTTGTTTTTGTTTTTGTTTTTCCCAAAGGCATCCATAGTGCACTAGCATTTTCTTAAACCAATAATGTATTAAAAATTTTTGATGTCAGCCTTGCATCAAGGGCTTTATCAAAAAGTACAATAATAAACCCTCAGGTAGTGCTGGGAACGTAAGACTTTGCCATGAGCCTGCTGCGTCAGACCAGTACTAGGAAGGAGGACGGTTGTAAGCAGTCGTTACTTCATGACATTGTGGGCACCGTGAGAAGAGGTCTGGCATGTGTTATAGAACATGGGATAATATATACTCAACACTTGGATATTTAAGATACATGACGTGAGATGACTTTGTCCCAGTTACCCCCTCCCGGTTATCTGCTAGAACCTTGTTCTCAAATCACTGCTTTCCCTGTGTGTATTAGAATGCATGTTCCGTCGTCTCGTGCCCCGATCAGATACCACGTGCTTGAAACACTTAGCTCTCTGCTTATTAATGTGCCCCATGTACGAGTCCAGTCTACCTTTGCATGATCTGATCATTACCTGGCTGTGGTTCCTAAGACTTGCTGAAATCCGCCATTCAGCAGTGGAGTGATGTTTTCTGGTAATTTGCCGAATTCCTGGCATGACACTGGTGACTTCCTGGTGCGCCCCGGCCTGGCCTTGTCCAGCCGGGGCCCACTGTAACTCAGACATTCCAAGGGTATGGGAAGCCGTAGTCACACCTCATGCTCTGGACATAATAGGCAAGCAGGGGTCCCCCCCCCCCCCCCCCCCCCCCCCCGGGGATCGGCCTCCCCGCTCAGAAGTTCACGCTCCTTTCGAGCAGACTGTGATTTGGAACCAAGGCAACTGTTGGAAACCACACGCCCAAAGCAATCTGGGTGAGAGTCCCTCGGAGCCCGCCTGCCACCGTCCCGTTCCGGGGACCTTGCCGAGAGCCATGTCTGCCCCTGCCCTTGAACCCTGGGGACTGATGGTGCTCACGACTCTTCCTGCAAGAGAGCTTAAGTCCTCCACATTAAGTGGCTTTTTTAACAAGAAAAACAAAACAAAAAACGAGGCAGCTGTAGGTCACAAGCTGCTCTTTTGCCAGCATTTTCACGTTTTGCCTTTCCTGCGTTAGAAGCCCGTGCGGAGACACTCTGCGGCGGGAGCATTCGAGGCATCGCTCCGCAGAGCCTTGGTGAGGGTGGGTGAGGCTGAGGGGCTGGGCTGGAAACGTTTTTGAGTTGGGCTTGTTTGTCTGTTTTTTGGAGTCCTGTATGTGTACTAGTAGTTCGGGTGTGTATATAGTAGCGCCTCAAAATGGATATACTGGTCTAACCTCCTGTCCTTGGAAAACAGATGGCTCTCCGTCTTGTTACCCGTCCGTTAGAGAAGTAGCGAGCTGCTCTGCTATATGCCTTAAGCCAATATTTACTTATCAGGTCATTATTTTTTACAATGGCCATGGAATAAACCATTTCTACAAAAATAAAAACACACAAAAAAAGCGAGGTGTTTCGGTATAATACCTTTTCAGGTGTGTGTATACATGGCTGCATGATGGGGGGTGGGGGGCGCGCGTCTCAGGGTCTTCTGTGACCTCACAGAACTGTCAAACTGTACAGATTTCCAACTTGCCATATAAATGATGGGTTTGCATTTTAGTTGCAACAATAAAATTTTTTTTCTAAAGAACATGGATTTGGGGTGCCTCCCGTGCCTTTGTTTGATGGGCCTAAAGGAGGACGGGTACCTCCTCTTTCTTGCCGCCGCTGCCAGGAAGCAGGTGCTGTCGCTCAGGCAGCCAAGGGTTGCTGTGGCCTCCTGGGGTTGTGCTCACCTTTGAGCTGGGGGACCATTCCCTTCCCGGTGAGTTTATGTGACACTTCCGGCGTCAACCCAGCTTCTGGGACGACGACAGAACCCACCTTCTGAATGCCCAGGGCCCTGGGCTACCTTAGCAAACCACCCAGACTGCTTGGAGGACTGCTCAGAGCGCGCCTTTCTCAGGATCTCTGTCGAGCCATGCTTGATGGAGAAGTGACGAGATAGAAAATTCCCCTAGTCCTTCCTTGTACACCGTTCATCTTCTCTAAAGTGATTGGTTGACTCTTTGTTCTGAAATAATTTCAGATTTTTAAAGTGTTGCAAAAATAGTACAAAGAGAATTCCCTTATGCCCTCCAGGGTTGTGTGATTGGCCGCTTGGGTCCCCTGGCAGGATCCACAGAACTGGGGAGTAAACGCAGGCTGTGGTCATGTGACCTTGGAACGCCCGCAGAGACTGTGGCCACGGGAAGGTGGGGTGTCACACCCATTGTCACTTCAGTCTTTGTTTCAGATACAAAAATGGCATCTAAGCTTCCACAAAGTGGTGGAATGCCAGTGTGGGGGGAAGAAAAATGGCTGAATTCGTAACTGGCACAGAAATCAGATGGGGCCAAGGGCTAGACAGGGAGGGGCCGCGCTGCTTGGTGTCTGTGTAGGAGCAGGCCCTTGGGGACCCTTTGCGAACACCGGGAGTACCGAGGGCACTGAGCCCACAGGCCGCCCTCCCTTAGAGCCGCAGGTCGGGGAGCCCATCCGACCGAGCTGCCCGAGGAGGGCGCCTTCGGGACGGGGTTGTGGGCGCTGCTTTGTCCCTCCCCGGGAGGTTTGGGGAAACGACCACCGCTCTCTGCTTTTTCCAGGTAAAGGGAAACACCCATACAAATCTTTTTAATTGAAATTTCAGAAAATCAAATTTAAGGACAAGGCAAATAAATACGAAGTTCAACCGAAAAGCACAGAATATATACAGGAAGTTTACATGAGAAGCCTTCGGTCAGAGTCCCCGGTGCCGCTGTCAGCAGTCGCATTCATCCCCCAGGCTGTCGCTCTGGCTCAGCACAAAAACAGCTCAGGGCATCTTTGAGGTTTTTTAATAGATTTAAATAGGAAACGAATTTTCTTTAAACATGTTCTTCAGTGAAATCTTTTTTCAAACCAGCTTATGGCTTCTAAAACAGTTTATTAACTGTCTGACCCTATCAAAGGCCTCACGTTGACTTGCTTCAAGAGTTCTGTTCCCTGATGATGGGAGAGGTCAAAGTGAATGCTCTTCCTGACACTCAGGGTTTCTCGGCCGGTGGCATTTTCTTCTTTGTGCTGTTGAACCCGGGAGAATAAGGTCCGTGGTCAGCAGTCTCCTCGGCGAAACATTTGGGCTGCAGCTCGGGTTAAGAGCATGAATTGTGAAACCCCAGCTCCGTCTTCCCACTGTCCCCAGCTTGCAGAGGGGACAGCCTGCTGCTGCTGGTGAGACCCACCGTGTCCTCCCCAGCAAGAGCAGTCCGCCCGTTTGCCAGTTCATTCCCAGTCCTTACTGAACCAGAACCTGCAGGGAGAACCCCAAGTGCCATGCATTCCTCTTGGAACCTTTCACTCCAGGCCTCATCCTGCCTGCCTTGGCCCTTTTGCCGTGCAGCTCGCCGGGGAAGGTCAGACAGATTGTCAGGACCAAAAGTTGGATCATGTGGTTGGTCATACAGCCTTCAACTTGCTGGCCAGCCTCTTCTGCTCCGGTAAGGAAGGCCTCATTTGTGCCCCTGGAAATTGTGACTGGTCTGGACCCGGAGGGAGGAGCACAGGCCAGCTCACACTTAGTGGGAGCACATAGCGCACCCCCACCCCAAACTCAGTTCCTGTGTCACAGCTGGGCAGGAACAGAGGCAAAGATGCCAACATTGGAGTTCATCAGCCGAGGCTTAAAATATCGTGATTTCAACATCCGCCTCCTGGCAGAAGGCCTCTTCTCTTTGTTCCAAGTAGAGTTTGTCCATCCTCTCAAAAGCCAAGCGTCCTTTCTCCCCTGAAATAGTGAGGTGACATGTCACTGGATTGTCCCCCAACTCGGTGTTCCTGCTCTGGTGAGCCAAGCTGGCCTTAGGGCTGACGCCTGGGTCTTGGGTGCCCCTGTAAGGGGCAGAGGCGGGGAGCATTGGAGGAGCTCCTGCCGGCCACTCATGGACCCAGTGCGTCGCCGCTACATTCACAACAATTTCCTGAACTGTGTTCCTGCCTTGCATCTGGCGTTCATTCCCCAGAATCATAAACTGAAGTTTAAGAGGGAAATAAAGCACTTCTTGCCACCTCAACCATGAAGGAAACCTGTCTTGGCCAAATGCAGTTAAACGGGTCACTAACAGTGCCCAGCCCATGTGCTATCCTGCATCCTGGAGGGCTGGCCGCGGCCTCTCTGGCACCACCTCCCAGAAGTCCTCAGGTGCCCCCACTGCACCGCACTTTACCGAATGACAGTGTGGCCTCCCGGGCTGCTGTTCTCACGGCCTCCAGGTCAGACTGGCACAAGCTGGCAATCTGATCGATGCTCTCGATGCCCTGTTGGAGGTGGGGAGGGGGAAGAGGATCCCTCAGGGAACATTTTAAGTAGCAAGTGGAATCTTTTATAAGTTCGGCAAGACCCCAGCCCTGGCACGGACCTAGGGGCCTTAGCCCCCTCCTTTTCTGAAGGCTTACAGGTTTCTTATATGGCCTCAAGTTCATCAGGAGTGCCTTTGGAAGTGCCTCACCTTTTCCATCCTGACACCTGCCCATGAGCCAGGCCATTGGCAGAGTTTTATGGATACCTTCTAGAAGGCCTTTTTTGAAAAGGAGAAGACCTGCTTCCCTCGAGACCTTCCTGTCTCCTCTTCTGCTAACTGTCCCCTCCTGGTCAGACTGAGAGAGCATCAGTCAGGGCCCAGGTCTGGGCACAGCCGACCCTGGCTGCTCACCTCCAGGGCCAAGGACCAGAGCACACTTCACCTTCCTCTACAGGGCACCCAACCCTACCCCCTTACTGGTTGGTTGATTATAACCAGATGTTCCTCTTAGAATTTCTCTGGTTCTTTCCAGAATGAATGGGGTGAGTGAGTTTAATCTGTTTTTCCTCCAGCAGATTGGCAATGGTTTTTCTAAAATGAGAGTTCCAGATTCATATATATATATATATATATATAAGTTATTTATATATAACTTATATAAGTTCCAGATTCATATATATATATATATATAAGCTCGTAATGACACTATTTATAATAAAAATAGAAGGTGAACCTCAATCACACAAGAGTGGGGGAGTCCATTTAACTTAAGATGGCCCCTTCATAGAGACTTCGAAAGTGCTACCTGCCTGCCACTAGGAGTTCCTGTTAAGCTCACTGCTTTTAAATTGTATTTAGCATGACCAACAATCTTAAATGCTCACGCGCACCCACAAACGAAATACAGCAGAATGCCAACAGGACTTTCCGCTACGTATTAGGATGATGACTAAACTCTGTGTTTCACACTTTTTTTTTCCTACAATGAGCTAATGGCGCTTTTAGAAATTTTTTATTGAGACTATTACAACATAGAATCCAGGGCCTCAGAAGTGAGTCCCTGGGGACACTTTCTTATTTGAGCACAGCCAGAGCCAACGATCCTTGACCGCTGCAGAGGGGCCTCTGCGGGCGGACCGGACATCTGCTTCTCTAAAACGATCTCTTCGGGGGCTGTTTTTTTGGTTTTGGGGGTTTTTGGAGGGGTGTTTGTTGTTTTTGTTTTTGGGGGGTTTTGTTTGTTTTGCTGGCAGTAAGCTTTTTTTTTTTTTTTGGTGGAGGGGCTCCCCAGTGTAGCTTTGACATGAACTGACTCCAGGCTTCTTCCTGCCATGGGCAGGGGCAGGTTAGACTCACCCTGAGGTGCTTGAGCGCCGCACACGCGGCCTGCTGGAGTTTGGCATCGTTCCCGGTCAGAGCGTTGGTGTAGAAGAGCAAAGCCTGGGGAGTGAAGCCACTGTGAGTGGGGGGCTTCCAGTCCTCCCAGTGCTGGCAGTAAGTCGCGCCCTGCTTGCCGTTCTCTACACAAGAATCGGGCCCTGATCTAGTCATCTTTGCACTGGGGGCACCTGGTCTCGGGGTGTCTGCTGCAGCATTTGCTTTATCTCTAAAGACGCTGGTCCCTGGGCTCATGGTAATCAAAATGAAGAACGTTCTTTTTGTCTAATAATAATTCCCAAATCGAGATAAAATGTGACATCAGAGAAATCAGATGTCCAGCCGGGGCCAACCGAAGACGTGGGCGTGCAGAGGGAGGTGGCCTTGGCGGCCAAAAGTCGAGCTGCTGCCTGAGTCCTGAGGACAAAACTGCTCTTCCCTTCAGCCCCCTTTCCCAGTCACAGCGATGGCCTCGTCCCCTCAGGCACCTCAACCAGAGGAGAGCTGCCACCGGCTTCCCAAAATGCCACAGGTCCATGAGGAAGCATGCGAGAAGGCACCTGGCTAAGGGGTGGCCCAGGAGGCCATAGGAAGGCTTCGGTCTTGCCCCTTTCATTCTACATGCAAGCGACAGATCACAGGGATAGAATATGTTGTGTCGGAAGCACCAAGAGTTACAAGGTGGTCAGGCTGTGGTGTGAGGTTCTGTGGGATCCTCTGGTGGTGGCCTGGCGGCCCGAGCCCAGTCCAGCCCGGATCCCCCTGCCAGACTGGTGGCGCGGGGGGTCACTGAGGGAGAAGGACTGTGCTAACGCCATTGGAGCATCCCTAAAGCAAAATGTCTTGGGGCACTTGGCCGGCTCTGTTGGTAAAATGTGCAGCCCTTGATCGCAGGGTTGTAAATGAGAGCGGGTGTGGAGATTACTTACAAAAACAAAATCTTAAAAAACCAAAACATCCTGCAACGAATGCAGCCCCCTTCAAAACCTCATCCTTTGTATTTTTCTGAGAGAGAAAACCGACCTCCCCACAACTCACGCACACGTAGCCAGGAGGCTGCCACCTCCCAACCTCACGCCATACCTTTGCCCGGAAGCTCTTGTTCCTGGCTGCGCCGGCCAGGCGGGCACTGGCTGCCCTGCACACTCGTGGGGGCGCATCCAGTTGGAGCAGCGCCCAGGCCCTCAGTGTCTGGGGCAGGGGCTGGAGCTGGCCCAGCCGCTTCCCCTGCAGCTTCCTGACCGCCTTGCCCTGCCCCGCACACTGCAGCTCCTCGACGAGTGTCACTGGAAGAGAGAAGTGGGCCAGGGTCCCTCTGGTTGCCGTTGGCCATATGGCCGCTGGTCTCTTTGGCCGCTGCCAGTGGCCATGGGGAAGCAGATCCCAGGGCAGGCCCGTGTGGATTGGTTTCAAAGGGCCTCCTGGACTCTCTAGGAAGGCTTTCTAGCAAGGGCTCAGATAGACCCTGAAAATGATAAGACCTCAGCCCGTACTTCAGAGACACGGGCCAGCTGCGCATCGCCCTTGTATCCAGCTCGGCCCTCTTGGCTCTGTGCTTTGTGAGAGCTTCCCTTGGAGCTCATTCATTCCACAACGGGCCATCGCGCGAAATTTGGGTTCTCCAGAGAGCCAGGACAGAGGACAGAAGGAGGACATTCCTCCCTTCTCACGGTGCTGCTCGGAGGCCAGCGGCCTCCCAGCCCCTACCTTCCTTGGTGAGCCGGCCGAAGTGCTTCTCCAGGTCAGAGACGCTGTGCCGCCGCAGGTAGCCGTGGAACTGGAACCAGGTGACCGTCTCTTCTTCCAGAGGCCCGGCTCCGGGGAGCAGCCCCCCGCAGCTGACCACCTGCTCCAGGAGCCTCCTGCACGCTGGCGGCACAAGAGGAGGCCGTGAGCGGAGAGCAGGCCCCTTGGAGCTTCTCCACCAGGCCTGGCTGGGTCAGTTTAAAGGGTTTTCTAACGGCCTGTGGGCGACGCCCCTCCCTGGGCCTCCCCTGCCTGACAGAAGGAGTGTGCTGTGGCTGGGCTCTGCAGGCCCCAAGAGAGGCGTTCTGGGGGTGCGTCCCCTGCCCCGGGCTGGGCTGGGCCCAGCCAGTGCCTGGGAACATCCAGGCGGAGTAGCAGCCAGGCGCTGGTTAGAGTGGCCCCAGCTCCAGAGCCACTGGAAGGGAGATGCTCTGTTCTGAGAAGAGTCCAGCCAACATTGGAGGACACCGTTTTCCTGCCTCCCTTCCCATAAACGTTCTTTCTTAACCCCTTTAAGGTCCTGATGGAAGCTGCACCGTCCATCTGCAGAGACACAGACTTGGCGGCTAGCGCCGGCAGCCTCAGTTTCGCAGACTCCTTCCTACTCCCAGGGAGAGGAGGCGACTCGTGGGCCAGCTGAGAAATGTCCTCCCTCTGGTGCCATGAAGACACGGGGATGCAGGCAGGGCTGGAACCAAGCCCCAGGGGACTCAACACAGCATTGCTTGTGGGAAGTGGGGGTACCTATTTCCAGCTGTCCCGGGTACTTCCCTCGGACCCTGTGCAGGAACGTTTTCTTGAGCTGGTTCAGCAGCGTGGTGGCGGCGCAGGACAGGACTCTGCCGGGCTCCGTGCACCCTCCCCACAGCTTCAGGCACCCCTTCCTCCGAGCGGCCTGCGGAACGACTGAAAGCCCGGGTCAGGACCCCACGGATGGTGGGGAAGGGCCGGCAACGAGGCGGCCCAAAGGGTTCCTCCCGCTCTGAGGCCTAAGAGGTCAGGGAGGTGAGGGGTGACCCGACCCCACGTAGCTTCCCTTCCCACATCCCACATGACCCACGAGGAGAGGCAGCTTCAGCTGTGAGCGCCTTCCCCGGGCCTCTCCCCCACGGTCCCCACAGCAGCTGGGACAGCTACGGCCTCCAGCCTCTCCTCGTGGACACAGAGTTTTCATGGGGCGCAGGCAGGATGGGGGTCACTGATACTGTTTGTGTTTTAGCGCACGCTCTGTGCCTCGGAGGTGTCCTGGGAATTACTGAACACTCTCCAGGGGCCTCCCCTTTATACAGACGGGGAAGCTGAGGCCCAGAGAGGTGAATCCTTGGCCAGAGTCACACAGCTGACGGAAGAGTGTCACTGACTCCAGGGTGGACCACAGTCTGTCAGAGCTCAGCCCAGTCACCGCCACCCCAGCGTGTCCCCCCTGGGCTCCAGTTAATTTTGGACGTCAATCAGGAAGCAAGGCAAGGCCCCCCCCCTGGGCTTTGTAGTCCCTCGCTTCCTGCCATTCACAAGAGCGGCCCGTGGGTGACAGGCAGTTACTTACTTTCTTCGATGGATGTTGCCTTGCTGACCTTCTCAAAATCGAGCACAGAGAGCATCTCCAGAACCTGCTTTTGCTGCGCAGCTTCTTCCAGAAGGCTCTCCTGGACCACGCTCGACAAGTTAGGAGAGGCCAGTTTCTGGAAAGCAGCCCACGATGCTCCTTGTTAGCGCAGAACATGCTCTCTGAGGTCAGAGATCATGACTCAGCTCCCACTTCCCTCCTGCCCATCCTTTCTATCCTGACGGTAGCTCTCAGACTGTCATCCGGGGATTTCTGAGGCACCAAGGCAGCAGAGATGGTGGAATGCAGGCTGTGACTGCCAGGGGCCACCTTTGCCACCAGAAAGAGCCACCCTGGCGGAG
Organism: Taxidea taxus jeffersonii; assembly: GCA_003697995.1. NCBI lineage: Eukaryota > Metazoa > Chordata > Mammalia > Carnivora > Mustelidae > Taxidea > Taxidea taxus. The sequence continues at coordinate 17,128 of RCUC01154264.1, forward strand.
GAAGGTAGCCAGTGCAGGCAGGCAGAGCTCAGAGAGACCCAGTTGAGACAATATTTGAAACCCTGGATCCAGCTGAGCCTGAAGCATACTCCAGGGACTTTCAATTCTGTGACCCAGAAAGTTCTTTCTGGTTGAGCCAGCTTGGATGGGGGCTCTGGTGTCTACAGCCGAAGGAGCTGCAGCCTCTGCTTTTGGTCCAGCACTTGAGATGCATAAGGGCCGCGTGACTATTCTCCCAGGCCTGAACTTCCACAGAGGAATCAGAGTCTCCCTGGCTCTCAGGGTGGGGCTCTCTTCCTTGCACATGCTCCCCACCACCGTCAAGATCAGTTCTTTGCAAACCCCAACCCGGTTTCCACCAAGCCGCCCCCAACCCCCTACCCCCATCCCTTAATCACCTGCAGCAGAACTTTGCAGACTTGGAGATGTACCGTGAGCAACCTGTCCAGCTCCAGGGTGCCGGCTGTGAGCCCCCCAGATGACGCTTTCCTTGGGGGCGGTGGGGTCCTGTCCTTTCTGTGTTGGATCGAGAAGAACCATTCCAGTTAGCAGCCCAGCTCCATCCGAGGAGAGAAGACACCTTCCTTTCTTGGAAAGCTCTGATCAGGGAGACCCACTCCAGACCCCAGGGTGAAAGAGTTCTACCCAGGAGAAATCGAAGAGAAAAGGAAAAGCAGCAAAAGCCGGCAACAACTCAGAACACTTGCTGGCTTGGTGTGGGCCCTTGGAGACAGGGAGTGGGAGACACTTTCCAGGTGGGCGACCTGAAGTCAGAAGTTCAAACTAATCCTTAGCTCAGGGCTTGGTCACAAATTAATCCTTAGTGACTCGGGACTGGTCTGCCCCCCTGGCCTCAGTGTACTCGTCTGTAAAGTGGGGACAGGAATACCAAGCTCAGGGCAATGAGGGCTGAGGGCAACCCTGCCAGCCAGCAGGCCTGGCACCATGTTGGCTTCATGGTAGGAGCCGAGCCCAAGGCCCGAGGACACGGCGACCCTGGGATGTCAGATGGGAGTGCCAGCCCCAGCCCATGGGGTCGTGAGAGGAGGAGACAAAGTTTACTGTGTATCCTCTTTGTTGCCGCTGAGATTTGGTCCAGGAGCCAGGTGTGAGTGGGGCAGGCGGGGCTGCTGAGCTGAGGAGGTGGATGGCAGAGTTGAGGGCGAATTGTGCAAAGAACGGGGAGCGCGGTCACTGCTCGCTGCTGCCCGTATGTGAGGCAGAGGACAGAGGTTCTACCATGTGCCGTATCATCATTTTTTAAGATGAACACAAAACAGCCCATTGCTCAGAGCTGAGGACCATGCTGGGGGACTGTCATTCACTCAGTGGTCAGTCCCGGCCTGCTCCACGCCAGGCAGTGGGCACGCAGGGGTGGGGAGCACGACAGACAAATGAGGGAAGTGCAGACTGGGCCCGGGGCCATAGATGGCCTCGGCTGGAAGCCAACAGGAGGCCTGGGACGGAGGCTGCTTCCCCGGGTCGGCGCTGGGAGGGGAGTGCACTTACCGGGGGCCCGGGCAGCCCCCAAACAGGGACAGCTCCTGCGGGGCGAGGTCAGCGTTGAGGAAGGCGAAGCTCTCCAGGATGCACTCCATCAGGCTCTCGGCGGAGGCGTGCTCCTGGGGGGCTCCACGGGGCTGTGGATGGAGCGGCGAGCCCTCAGCACGGACCCTTAGGACGGGGGCTGCGAACCTCAACTGCCCCAGCGCAACCCCCCCAGTGAAGGATGGGCAGGTAGCCTGTGACAAGGGACGGCGAGGGAGCATAAGGGACACAGGTCTGAAAAGCCTCACCTGGCTCATAGCCCACGGGGCCAGGGCCAGGGCCACCAGATTGTTCTGATTCTCAAAAAAGAAAAAAAAGCTGGAAACCTAGATTTTTGTGGGAAGCTGCCAATTTTTAAATATTGGCCACCAATTCCAAATTTATTTATTTATTTATTTGACAGAGATCACAAGTAGGCAGAGAGGCAGGCAGAGAGAGGGGGAAGCAGGCTCCCTGATGAGCAGAGAGCCTGATGCGGGGCTCAATCCCAGGACCCTGGGATCATGACCTGAGCCAGAGGCAGAGGCTTTAACCCACTGAGCCACCCAGGCGCCCCCCAAATTATTTTTAAAAAGATGGCTTGGGTCAGGCCCAGCACCTCCTCAGGAGGCTCACAGGCTGCGAGGTGAGCCTCTAGATCTCAAGTGTCTCTTCTCCCCGGGAGACGTGGAAGGAGAGGACCTTCGAGGCACCCCCTGGCTGGCAGAGTGTTGGTGCCACGGCTCCTGGCACGAGTCAAGTCTCCCCAAGGCAGGTCCCCTCCTCAGCATCTAAAAATCCCCTGTGGGAGATGTCAGCCTCCTCTCGATTCACAGTGGGACCCTGGGGCTCGCTGTGTCCCCATCCCCGGCACGCCCAGGCCTTGTCCCACACACAGTGCCCCCGGATTCCACCTCGAGAGCCAGAACGAGGCTCCCAAAGGTGGAGGCCATGGAGAAAACCTTGAGTAACGAGAGAATGACAAGGCTAGGTGCAGAGATTCCCTCGCCTGATAGAAAAAGAAAATGTGTGTGTGAGTGTGTTTTGTGTGTGTGTACGGGTATATATGTGTGCGCGCACACACACACACAGTCGCTTCTCAGAATTTGCAGAGCACCTAGCATCACTCCTAGGAAAAATGCAGGGACCCTGAGCCTCTGGTCACAACATTTTCATCAACCCTTCAGCACAGAGCCAAGCCCCCGGCCCCCAGCACCGTAACTCGGGCTGGAAGGAGGCTGTGCTCACGCATGCGGCTTCCCAAGCCCATCACGGCCTCCCGGCACTCGGGAGCACGCGGCCACTCTCCAGCACGCTGGCTGGGCCATTCTAAGTCTCGAACTGCCCCCAGAATCATTTTTGAGGAGAGCCGTGAAACTACTTCAACACTAAAGTATGTGTTGAAACCACAGACGGTGGTTTCAGAAATTAACTGATGTTGAAGTTGGTGCTGGCGTTACACGCCTTATTGTCCGCACATTTAAAATTAGGTAATTGGAAAAAATGATCTGCCCAGGCCAGCGCCCCCGAGAGCCACCTGAGGACGACCCTCGCCACGGGCCCTGCCGAGGAGTAGGCTCAGAGGAGGCGGTGCGGTTGTGTGGGGCCTTTTGTGACACCAGCTCTGACCCTGAACACACCCCAGCTTTGGGAATGGAACACCCAGCCACAGCCCCACCTGCCCGGGTCAGAAGATGCCAGATGGGGCCGGGTTCTTGGCCAGACACAGAGCAGGTGACCTGCCCGGATCCCCAACTTCCTCTTATAATCCCCCTCCCAGCCGGTGAGGGCCATTGTTCTCCCGGCTTGACAGATGAGCAGACTGAGGCTCAGAGGGAAGACACTGCCCAGGATGCCGGCCCAGGCCGGCTGCCCCCAGAGACTACTGCCCCTTGTTAGGCCCTAGTAAACGAATACACCTACCTTCAGCCGGTCCCTGAAGCTGAGAAGCTGGTACTCCAGCTCCCGAAGCTGGGGCTGGGTGGGGTCCACAGATCGCAGTAAATCCAGGACCTCTTGCAGGGGCCTCTCGAGGGTCACCTCTGGCCCATCCACTCTGTCCTCGGGTTCTCCTTCATCATGGTCCTTCTGGCTGCCCGTGGCTGCATGGTTGTGCACTGGGGAGCCCCCTGGCAGGTCGGGGTCCTCTATTCCCAAATTCCTCCAGCCAGGCTGCTCCATGAAGGAGCCGCCCACCAAGGCTATCTCTGGCAGGAGGCCCAGGGGCTGGGGATCCTCCTGGGCCTCCTCTTCAATAGAGGTGTTGGGGCCAATGGCCAAGGGCAGGAACCCCACGTCTGAGGTGGAGGCTGAGGTGCTGGTCTCCGTGTCTCGGGGGTCCTCGGAGCTGAAGGAGTCCATCTCAGGCAGCTCCTGACTCTGGCTCCGCAGGCCAGGGCCCCGAAGTTCATTGTCAGATAGGCAGCTGAGGATGGGAGTGGCCCTCGGCCCACCCGGCAGCAAAGCCTGCTGCGCCGGCTGCTGCAGGGCACACTGGGGAGGGGACATAGGACCAGCCTCACTGTCACACCAGGGACCACGACAAGGCCCCCAGTGGCACTTCCCTCCCTAGACACCCACCCTGTCAACATGACCGAGGCCCATCAAGGCGATCAGTGGCCGGGAGGTGCTGACAGGACCCCGCGGCGTCTCTGCCCAGATCCCCATCGTCCTTCTTTTTTTTTTTTTAGATTTTTTTGTTTATTTATTTGACAGAGAAAGATCACAAGTAGGCAGAGAGGCAGGCAGAGAGAGAGAGGAGGAAGCAGGCTCCCCGCCGAGCAGAGAGCCCGATGCGGGGCTCGATCCCAGAACCTGAGATCATGACCTGAGCCGAAGGCAGAGGCCCCAACCCACTGAGCCACCCAGGTGCCCCCCATCGTCCTTTTAACTCACTCCTTTCCAGCCCCTGGGGCCACCGCACTGTTGCTCATGCCCTTCAGGCTCCACACCTTCCTGTCCAAGGGCCTTTGTAGTGACTGTGCTCTCTTCCTGGAACCTTCTTTCCCCTAGGTCTTTGTGGTTGTGCCCTTGTCCCCTCAGGCCGTCACTCAGATGGCACCCTTGCTGGGGACTTCCCCTGCACACCCTATTTTAAGGAGCAAGTCCCACCTTGCCCCAGAGTCCCCTTCCCCTTCCTGGCTTATGTTCCTAAGGCTCTTACCCCCTTGGGCAGGCGGTGCTCCCTGAGGACACCGTCCTCACCTGGCCTAGAACAGGGCCCGGCACAGAGTTCTGAATGGGTGACACGAATGGGTGAGCCCTTGCCCCCTCTGCTGCAGCCCTTCCTCTCCCCTTAGACCGGTAACAACTGTTGATGTTCCCACAACAAATGGCATCAGCCATTCTCATCAGGCCTTCTTCCAAGCCCATCTCATGTATTCACTCGTTTAATCCTTGCAACCCCCCATCAGAGCAGTGCTGTTGTTTTCAGGTCTTCGATACAGAAATCAATGACCAAAGCGGTTGAGTGACTCGTCCAAGGTCACACAGCAAGTGAGAGGCATAAATGGAATTTGATCCCCCCCCACCCCCGCCGTGTCTGGCTCCAGAGTCCATACTCTGGACCAGATGTGATTTGTTATTTTTTTAACTGAAGTATGCCAGGCCCACCATGGCCAGAATATGGAAGAAGCTGACAACAATAGTTGTCCTAAGAAAAGGACCCAGATCTCTGGAGGTCATGGGAAAGAGATGTTTTACTATACACTATGTCAAGGTATTACCTACTAGGAACATATATTAAATTTAATTTTAAAACAAGTAAATTGGAGGCCAAGGCTATGACGGGAGTGGTAGAACCCTCCAGAGAACACGGCTCCAGGCTTCCAGGAGAACCAGCCGAGCCCAGAACCGAGCCCAGAGGCCCCCAGAATGGAGGGCTGACAGCGAGGAAGGAAGAGCCCTGAAACCCGCCCAGGATGACCCCAAAACAAGGGAGGCCGAGTCCAGGGCTTACTACCTCCCGAGGCGCCAGGCTGCTCAGCCCAGCCCTGCATGCCAGCCCCCAGAGAGCAGCCCCCATCCGCAATCCCTGCCTTGGGGAGGCTCACTCACCAGGTAATACCTCTCTCGGAAGCTGGGGGTGCTTGGGGGTGTCCAGTTGTACAAGGAGCCCTTCCTGCTGCCCATGGAGAACTTGCCTGTGGGGCTGGGTGACGTCAGGAAGCTCTCAGTATCAAATGGGCTGGAGGAGAGAGCAGAAGGGCAGGGTGTCGTCCACGCCTGGGAGGACCCCAGAGCACAGACCAGACCCGGGAGGCTTCTAAGAGGGATAGAGGCTTGGCGGGGGCCTGGCCTGCGGTCACAGGCACAGCATGGGGACTCTAGGTGCCCATGCTCCACCCCCTTGGGAACGTCCCCAGCCCCCACTAGACAGGTGAAGACACTGAGGCTGGGGTGCTCACTTGCCCCAATTCACCCAACTGACTGGGGAGAAAGCAGCAGCTAGGAACCCCAGGCTTGGATGCGCACCCCAGGAAAGAGAGACTGGAGAGACTGGCCCCAAGCAGTCAGAGGGATTGGGGAGGTGGGGTGGGCAGAAGCTACGAAGAAGTCGAAGAAGTCGAGGTTCCAGCCTGTCTGTGGGGCTGGAGGAGGGCAGGGTGTCCACTGGTGGGTGCTAGGCTGCGGTCCGACCACCAGGGGGAGCCAGGGAGGCCCCTCACCTCTCCGCTCTGGGAGGGAGTCCCGGTGGGTGGGAATTTGGGGCTGGCCTTGGGGAGGGGCATCAAAGCCCTGGAAGGCGACGGGCCCCCACTCACTTCCACAGCACCTCCAGCTGGAGCTTGATGGTCCCCAGCTCTGTGATGTCCACCACGATCACCTGCGGCCTGGTCATGAAGAAGTCTGTGATGTCGCACGTCACTGTGCCCACTGCCAGTGAGCTCAGGCCCCTCAGCTCTGTCACCTGCCGGGGGAGGGCGGGCGTCAGTTGTGGATGGCGTCTGAGCTGAGTCCCTGGGCACCCTGGCCCCGCCCCCCGGCCCCACCCACCTTGATTTCGAAGTTCTCGTGCAGGGTGGGGATGAAGGCCTTCTCCTCCTCCTCCCAGGTCTGGCTGTCGTCTGACTCGATCCGGCCCTTTAGCTTCCAGCGCTGGCGGCCCAGACGCATGAGCACCTGTGGGCAGGGCCCAGGAAGGGATAGGTCAGCTGCCCCAGGTAGGCCCGCCCCTTTGCCACCTGTCTGGGGGGGGTCCCCCAGCAGGGACCCTGGTTCCCAGCAGCTCCCAACCCCCTAAGGCCTGGTGGGGAGGAACCCTGAGGCCTGACAGCGGAGGTGGCCCTACCTCATACTGGTCTCCGGGACAGAGGCGTGCGTAGCCCACCAAGCCTGGAACACAGAGACGGGCTCATCTCCTCTCTGGCCTACTCTGCCCCCCACCCCATGGACATCAGGCCTTCACTGGAGACCCCCCTACCCAAATGTGGGTGTCCACTTCAGGGAGGGATAAGTCGTCGGGACAGGCAGTGAACGGGACTGGGCCCTCATGTCCAACTCAGGGGACGGGCCTCTGCTGAGGTCACAAATCCCATGAGAGGAAGCCCGGAGTTTTGCCTGGAGCCCTAGGATGCTGACCAAATCCCCACCCTCAGCAGAAGTCCCAGGGCCCCCAAGAAGGCCTGAGGCCCCCGCCCAAACTGGCTTCCGCCCCCTCCCACTCTCAGCTCTGTTACCTTTCATCCTGATGTGGAACTCTCCCAGGTGAACCTCCAAGGCTGCCTCGATGAGCCACATGTCCTGCAAAGCCCCACACAACGTGGCTCACTGACCAGCCCACGGCCATGTGAGGTGAGAGGAGGGGGACACGCAGATCCTGCCAGCCAGAGCCCCGGGAGATGGGGGCGGTGGACAGAAAGGGATGCTTCCCCGGGGTCCAGGCACCCCACCCTCCCATAGGCTGCCCTCTGCATCCCCCACTGCCCACCCACCTCGATGCATTCCTGCAGGCTGCGGCCCAGCTCCTGCAGGCTCTCTCGGGAGGCACGGCTGGGCGGGCACTTGGAGAAGGCCCTCTGCATGTTGGAGGCTCCATCCCGCAGGCGGCACTGGATACAGTAGCCCTCATAGAGCTCATCCACCTGCGGCGGGTGCATGGGCTCCGGGGTGCTGCCCGTGCCAGGGCGCGGGGCCCCAGGCCGGCCTGCCACACTCACCCTCTGAGAAAGGCCACGCGGCCCTGCACTACGGGGTCAGCAGTCCTGGGATCCCCTGCCTATGAACGGGAGCCCGGGGACAGGGATCACACTGCTGACCCACTCTGCACGCAGCGCCCGGCAGTGCACAGTAAAAACTAGTGAACTGGGTGGGCAAATGCACCACTTCCCCTCTCCCTGTCCAACTTCTGGGTTGTAAAACGGGGACGGTAGGTTTGTGATACCCTGCTCAGCCACTGGGCCGCGGGGAGAGTAAAGCAAGGACATGGAAGAGCTGGCAGAGTATAACGCTTAAAGGCCTTGCTGTGTGACCTTGGGCCCATCCTGTCCCTCTCTGGGCCTCTACTCTCCCATCTCTGCAATGGGGTGGTTGGACTCAGGCTTCTTGCCCTATAAAATGGAGCATGAGGTCTTTCCCTCTAAACCCCACACTCCTGGGGAGCCCTGCACCCCCTTTCGCCGCTGACCCCAACCTCAGGGCCGAGCCCCTCCAGTCCCTGCTCCTCCTCAGCCTCTCCCCTGCCAACACACTGGAGGTCCAAGAAGTCCCAGCCCCACACCATGACCTCCAGGAGGCAGGCTGACCTTGCTGATGTGAAACTCCATCTTCCGGATATGCCTCTCCACAGAGCGAGTTTGCTTCTCCCGGAAAAAGAGAAGGTGCTTTCAAAGTAGTCTGGGCCACACCCCCCACCCCCGGCTGCCAGCGCCTGCCCCTTCCTCTGTGTCCTAACAGAGAACGGGGCTCAAAGCCAGGCCAGTCCCTCCCCTCCTCGAGGAAGGCTTGTCATTGAACCTGTCTCCCCATTTGTAAAATAGGGAGGAAACTCAGGCATGCCTCTGGCAGGACAGCCCAAGGGGTGAAATGCAAGCCAAGACATGGGTCCCTCTCACCCAGCAGGGCCCAGCTCCGGCCCACCTTGCTTATGGCCCTGCAGACAGAAAGTCTCGCTCACCTTGTCCAGGTCATAATAGAAAGCCTGTGGGGGAGAAAAGAAGGGGAGGAGCAGGGTGTCAGATCTCCAGGTGCTCCTCCAAGACCCATGAGGCCACATCCCAGAGGCACCTGAACTCAGATGACAGAAAACCAGCAGCCACTCCCTCCTCTACGGCCTGCAGTCAGGGGCCTGGTCTGGAGTCCGGGGGAAGAGCGATAAACACATGCGCTTTGGGCTGAGGCAGTTCTCGGCCTGGTTTTGCTTCCCAGCTATTTGTCCCAGGCCAGTTACTTAACATCTCTGAGCCTCCATCTCCTCAGGCAAAATGGGGTAGCCATAGCACAGAGCACCTGCCCCATAGGGTTGCCGCGGAAAGTCAAGGACACGGTAAGCCTTCGACAAAATGGGGACCGTTGAAGTCTGATTGTTTAAGGGGTGATTTTGACCATGAGCCGAGGGACAGAGGGAAGGCCCGCCCCAGCGGCAGGGGGTTCAGGCTTGGGGAAATGCAAATCAAGACTGGTTCAGTCATGCCAGGGGCCGGGGGCGGCCAAAAAAAGAACATATCAACTGGGCAGATCTTCGTATAAAGGCCCAGGCAGGAAATAGTTTCAGCCTTGGGGGCCACGTGGTCTCTGCCACGTGATCTGCACGTGGCCACACCCAACATGTCAGTGTGGGCCGTGGCCATGCGCCCATAAACTCTATTTCCAAACAGGCCCTCATTTGCCCACGTAGCTCAAATCACCCTGCCTGAGCCGGGAGGAATTTCCACGAGGTCAGAGATTGACTAGAGCGAGAGAGCCAGACGTGGGTCGGTGGGCAGGTTGCAACCTCGTCTTCTTAAGACAACTGTTGACCAAAACCTCTGTGCTTCCGTGCGATTACATGACTACGTGACCAGGGAGAAAAATATGGAAAGAGAAATCCTACATTGTCGTCAGGGCTGAAACAGGGCGGGACACCGAACACGGGGCAGGAGGGGGTGTCAAGCAAAAGGACAGGTGGGTTCAATCCCCCCAAAGTGTGTGTTTTCCCACATTTGCGGTTATGAGAAGGGTTCGTGTGTGCTAATGGAATCAAGACTCCACGTAAGCTCTAGAGAAATAGGAAAGTCCTCAGGCCATTGGAAGGAAAGGGAACTGGCAGAAAGCCGAGAAGCAGCCGTGTCCAGAGAGGCAAGACCCGAGATCCCCGGCGTGGCCACGGCTTCCCTCGCCTCAGTGTGCCCATCCATGAAATGGGAGCAGCTAGCACAGAGGAGCCTTTGTACGCTTGCCCACCTTACAGCTGCTTCTGGAGCCAGAAAGTGAGGGTGGACTGCTGGACCTCTAGGTGGAGGGAGTAGGGAGAGGGAGGGTGAGAGCTTCCTATCCACCTGTGAGGCTAAATCCCTCAGGGGCCAAGTGAGGTGGGATCATCAAAAAATACAGACAGTCCATCCCTTAGGCCTCTGAGCTCCGAGACGGAGATTTATACCCGTGATGCAGGCTGGGGGTGAGGGGAAGCCCATCTTGGCACCCCACCAAGGCTGCTTGGGTGGGAAGAGGCAGGGGCAGGGAGAGGTCTCACCAGCCTCGAATTCCTGCGGGTGTCCTTGTGGCGACCTGACAGGTAATCCAGCTCCGCCTGCTGGATGCAGAGATACTCCCTGTGAGGAGAACAAGGAAGAGTAGTTTGCCAAGGAACAAGAAGAGGAAGAGAAACGGCCAGGTGACCCGTGTTCTGGAGCCGAGGCGGCCACAGCTGCCAACAGGAGCAGCGGTGGTCGGGGGTGAAGAAGGAGATGAAAGGAGCTAGCCGGGGCACAGACCTGAGGTCAGGGGGGCAGAGCCATCCCACCCCCTGGAAGCCTGGCCCCAACTCGCTCAGCCTCCAGACCCCACACACTGAGGGCTGTGTGCCCAGGGCTGTGCAAAATGGAAAATCTCTCCATTAATTCACCAAACAGCTGCACAAATAGGTCCTGCTGTTCTTATACCCATTTTAGAGATGGGCACACTGACCCTCAAAATTGGCGAGGAACTCAGCCCAGAGTCACAACAGGGAAGAGGCTGAACCCAGGTCTGGAACCAGGCAGTGACCTCCGGAGGCCACTGTCTTCGCCCCAGCCCATGGACAGTTCAGCAAGGGCATGCCTCCTCTCCAACAAAGGCAGGCCATCCTGGTGTCTGCATGTTTAGGGCCAAGGACCAGAGAGGGGCTGGAAGACCCACTCTGGGAGGCACAGAGAAAGCTGCGGGCCTGGAGGAGACATTTCATGTTCTTTTCCAGCCAAAGAGCCTTAGACCTGAAGCCTGAAGTCTGGACTCGGGGCCTGAGGTGAGGCCCCATCCTGCTCCATCATGAATTTACTGGGCCACCCCAGGAAGGTGACTTGCCCTCTCTGGGCCCTCTTACACCACCATCTGCCAGGCCATTGCTCACTTAGGGGTTGGGCTCCCCAGGAAGAAGGGGATGCTGTTGAGGGAGCCCAGACAACTCCCAAATGTGTGGTCCTTACAGGAATCACCAGAGGCAGTCCCGGGAGATGAGCCCCTCGAAGACGGGCTCCAGGCACACGTGCCCCCCACTCCCACTCTG
>RCUC01154265.1:0-10989 GCA_003697995.1 Taxidea taxus jeffersonii
GAGCAGCAGCCTGGACCTTTCCGTGTGTGTCCCGATCTCCTCTATGTGTTCTGCAATCCGCAATGGCAGTGAGTGCCCTGCTCTCCCCTGCGCGCCTCTGAGACCCCTGGCCGCGCCCTCGGAATCCACTAATGTTGGTTATAAATCTGGGGTGGAGACTGACGGTCACAGCACTGACTGTCTCTGCACCCTTGCTGCGCTCTGGCTCTGGAACTAGGGCTTCCAGGTTGGGATGGAGCAGGCCAGCAAAGCTGGCCCTTCGGCCTCATGGGCTGCCGCGAAGAGAACAGGGGCTAAAGGGTTTCAGCCTAGTCCCAACTAAACTGTGGGACCAAAAATGCACGCGGGGTTGACAACAGTGCCTGCGTGACACTGAAAATCCAGTTGTGTCGCCCCAGGGCTCCAGGTCTTCAAAAGTGGCCGGGAGAGGCAATGCCATCGCCCCAAAGGCAGGCGCGGGTGGGCGGACCGGGTTGCCCCGCTGTTTAGGCGTGTCCGGCTTCTGTTCCATTTTGCTGCCGGACTCGACCGCCGCACTACGGTCGGCTCCGGCAGGATCTCGACTTCAGGTTTAAACAACAGACGGACCTTGGGGCAGTGGCCCGAGCAGTACGATGACAGAGGGAGCACGTCCGCACCGGCCGGCCTCTGCTTGGGCAGGCGAGCTGGAACGTCCTCGAACCTTGGAGGGCAGAGACCTGGTCTGGACCGTGCGGAGATTCCAGCTGGCGCCCCCTGGGCTGCGGCCCCCCGCGGCCAGGGCAGAATGGGCCTCACCGCGCCAACCTGGCCTGCGAGTAGCAGCATACAAGCTTTTCCCCGCTGCGTGCTTTCGTTGCGTACCCGAGAGCGGCAGAGGTTTCTACAAGGTCTCTGTCTCCGGTCTCTCCCGAGCCACCGAGGTCGAGCGACTCCGCGCCGGACCGTCTCCCGGATGGGGACTCCATGCAGAAAGTTTGCTCGGCACTTCTCGAACAATATTTTAGTACCAAGTAGCAGCCCCCTTGCTAAATACTTGAGGGTTGCCCACCCCCCACGCAAAATTTAAAATTCCATGAATCAGAGACCGGCAATGGGTGGACAGCTAACACCATAAGGTGTTAGTTGGCTCCAAACCTCATTCTCTTGAGAAATACCCGGGCCGACATAGAGAAATGCAGACAGAATCCGTGGGCTCGAATTATGTGCACCTTTGTGTCTGCAAAAGCTCCAAGTTGCCGAGATTTCCCCCAGGTTTGAAAAATAACTTCCCTAGAAATCATATTTGTCCTCTGGAAATTTAGTGTGATTTTAGCTTCAGGTGTGTGATTCTACCCTGCTTAAAAGCAACTTGCTATAGCTTATAATGCCCTGGTTTGCTGTTGTGATTATTTTTATTAGTGACTGCTTCCTTTAAAGAAAAAAAGTATATTTTTCATTGATCTGATCTACAATTTCTAGCACATAAATCTGCCTTGCAAATGCTCTCTACGGAGTTTAGTTCTGCACTCTACATTTTAAGTCAACATCAAAACTGGAATTAAACAGAGAAAACCAGCGTGGAGCGTAAACTGGGCTTAAAGGCTTTTAAATGAGAAAAACTTCTGTAAGAAAATAAACATGGAAACCTAATGCTCAATCATTTCCCCGAGCAGCAAGAAAAACAGCCTTAAATCACCCATCCACGTGGGAAATGGGGCCTCTTTTTCTCTTCCAGTTCTGGGCCTCAAAAAAATATAAGGTGATTAAGGATTTCAATCTTGAGATGAATATTATAGAAAGGGTCTGTGGAGGTTTGTTTAATCATCCTTGTCCTTCCAGCCTTTGTAGAGACTCCCTATCCTGCACAGTTACTAATTTCAATTCTGTGATTATTTGTATTTTCCCAAGCCATCTTTACAATGAAATGGTAGTACAATGTTACCAAGATTCCCAGTGGCTATAGATTTGAAACCATGTCTGATCCTTTCAAATGTTGTTCAACAAGCCACTACACCCCCAGCCAAAACTGTACTATATCTGGGTAACAAATACATATGTCTTTTTAGTTGAATTTGTCTTATTTTGCACACAAAGGCACACCATCTCTCTTTTCTATCCTGCTTTTCTAGCTTTGGTAACACTAAAGACATACATTTCTCAAGTTTTTTCTTTGCAAGGTTATTTCAGAATGAAATATGCTGCCAATGGGAGATACGCAGTTTTAATGTTTTCACAGTAACCTTTCCTGCGGTTTTTTTTTAAGTATGAAGCCTCCGATCTTGCTCCTTGCTTTATTCTTAATTATTCCAGCCACCCATATCCTGTTCCTGTGTTCTCAATTTCTCATCTTTCTTTTACGAGCTCAATTTTATCTACTCAGATAAGTGAAAGCTAAAGTTTGCCCCTAGACAAGGAATCTACAGGAACCTGGGGGAGGTAGGAACTATACTTAGTGATGGGGGATTAGCTATATCTTAAGAATTTGTTTATTTTTTCAAATATAAGTATGGAAAGATTTCTGTTTGTTGATATGTCTTTTTATATTAATAAGTACTGTAGATGAAATGTAATCTGAACCAAAACAGTGAAGTTTTGTAGTCATTGTTGTGCCTATAACACATGTCATCAGATTTATAATTATTTTAGATTATATGCCTTGCAAAATCCCTATGTTACATGTGACAGAATGCTTACCATGATGAAATAGCTATCTTTCACTCTATCCTTAGAAAAAATTTAAGACCTACTATGTTCTGGAATGGCATCAAATTAGGTGTAGACAGGAACTACATCTTCAAATTCTGTCCATTCCTCGTCACTAAAAACGGTTACTTCCACATAAAGCACCAGTTTCCCCCACTGCCATGGACCCAGTCTTGTCTACTGTGTTCAGTGTACAGCTGAACCCAAATCTAGCACCCTCTGCAGGTTGTGCCTGGTTTTGCCGCTTGTGATTATTCACTCCTTTGAAAGATGTTGGGATTTGGGGGGGGTGGGGTGGGAGTGATGTTATTGTTTAATATTTTAAAAGGCTGTGTCTGGATTTTGGATTTTTGAAGCTAATCTATCCTCAAAATTAAAACCTCAGCCCGAGGAGCCAGCTGTTCTGATGACCCTGTCCAACTCACCGGTGGAGACTGCCAGTGAGTTATGAGCTCAACAGTAGCTGGAGAAATAAATGATGTGCCCAGAGTTCACACATCGTCCATCCCCTCCTCCCCATAAACTCACACTAGTGCACTGGAGAAGGGAGAGGGGAGGGGCCCGGGCTCCGGAAGAAGGTGAGGGGGCTGCAGAAAGCACAGTCGCCCTTAAAGTAGCCACAGGGGATCCGCCCGGCCACCAAGGGGACTCCAGAGGGAGTCTTCGCCAGTGCTCTCTTTAAAAATAAGAAGTTGGCTAAGAGAGTTTATTTCTGTTCCTCCTATTTATCACGCGATTTATAATTTGTGGAGTTAGCACTTAAGACAGCTTGCTCTCTTAGAAAACAAAACCAAAACAGCAAAACCCCGCCCGAAACCCTCCCGGCCGCGCCAGCCGGGGATCTGCGCGACAAAGACGAGCGCCCCGAGCCCGGCAACTCCCTGGGCGCTCCCAGCCCTCTTTCTGTGCCCGCCCGGGAACGTAGATCCCCTATTCTTTTCCTCCCGCGATTACCCGGAGCCCCACAAGCAGCACCATATGCTGCTTCTGATCAAACAGCGAGCGACACCAGCACTGATAATTGACGAGACCCGCTAGAAATCACGCAGAAACGGAGCCCACTGAGACCACAGGGGCTGACAAATCACTGCTAATAATCCCGTTAGGAACAGCGCGGCCAGCCGAGTTCGCAATAGCTTTATTTTTATAAAGTAGGCGCTGACAGTATAAAAGACAACGAGATCTCTTTTTTTTTTTAAACAGAAGGCAGTGTAGCATAATAGTACTTTTCCTACCAGCGATTCTCAGCACAGTTTGAATGGGAAATATGTTTTTACTTTACAAGTGCCTCCTTTCTTTCTTTCTTTCTTTCTTTTTTTTTTTTTTTTTTTAAACTTTTCAGGAACTTTAGATTTTGATTACTCTCCTCCTGTGGTTTCCAGGGTCAAGTGAGACTGTTCAAAGAACTGCTTTAAGACAAAACAACTATAACACTACTTGTAGTTCTCTGGTAAAACTGAACTATAATTTGAAAGTTTTCCTTTAGTGCCCCTGACTAATTTGTTGACATGTTTTGTGAGATTTTGATTCAGATAATAACTTCTAGTCAAGATCAAACAAAGTGAAACTCCAAGCCCGATAATGGCTATTTCCTTCCCATTTCCTTAAAAGAAAACAATAGGCCCCAAACATCCAAAATCAACAATAACATAAACCTCTGTGGATCAAATAAGACATTCTGGTTTGTAAATAAACAGGGTTCTTTCTCTTGGAATTTTTTGTTTGTTTTGTATTCTCTCCTTTACATTTCCCAATCTCTCTCCTCTAGCAAAGATATATCTAAAACACTTTTAAAAAATCTGTACATATTATTTGAATGTGGGTAAAGGAAAGGATGGGGAGATGGAGCAGAGAAGTATTCTTTTCCTAGTGAGTATATATGATTTTATACAGGACAGTGCTCTTTGAAGGCTGCTCTGTCCTCACACAGTGAATCTTGATCATCTAAATACATGTTTTAAATCAGGACCAGCTCAGCTGTTCTTCCTTCCAGGCCTTAAAAGACAATTTTCCCAGGACCCTTTTGCCAGTCTGCCTCCTAGAAGATATTTTCCAAGCGGGCTAGTCTTCTTGATTCAACCTTAAGTATTTGGCTCCTAGCCTATTATCTCAGAGATAATACCAAACTCAGAGTTGCAAATCATGAAGCCCCAGTGTTAGTTTCAAAATCTGTGAGTGTCTCAAAAACTCAGAATAAATTTGCTACAAGCAATCAAAAGACTGGGTAAGTTCAGGACAAATTTGTTCCTAATTATGCCTGCTTTTCTTCTATGGAGTTATAAACTTAGAAATTATTATCTAGCTTAACTAGCTCCGTGTACATAGGTCTATCTATATGTAGCAAAAATACAAGACTTTGGCAATGTTCCTGCTTTCTGCTAGATACAGTTCTAACAAGAGGAATTAAAGAAGGAAAGGAAAAAAGAAAGAAAGTCAGTCATGTTTGGATTACTTGTACTTTCAGTCGAGCTCAGTATCTAAAGTGTTGACAAAAGCACCACTGTTGGGCTGCTTCCCAACCAAACATATCCGATGGATTGTAGGGAACGTATTAATGGGGAAGTAGAAAGAGCCACAAAAAGGCAACAGGAATCTAAGTTCAGAGAGGTCCTGAGTCAAGCAGCCATGCTAAACTTCCCTTTGCAGAGAGTGTGTACGTATGTGTGAATGCACTCCTCTGTTCAGTGGTATAGGCTCACTCACTGGCAAACCTCTACCCCTTCTGCCTTTGAAATTCCATCTGGGCAGACTCACTTACCTTCTGGGAACACAACTCTCATTTTGAGATAGCTGGTGGTGAGCCTGATTATGGATGCTTTGTCCAGCTGCGAGGTGATAGCCGAGGGCAAAGGCAGTAATTTAGCCAGTTCATAAAATTCACTGTTTTCCTTCTCCCTCCTAGTCCGGGCAGCATTTTTGGACTTCTCTTTCATTGTGTCTCGTTCTCCCTTTCTTCTTACAACATAAGCTCCACAGATTCATCCAAAAGCAAAAATAAACTTTCAATTACAGATCATATTGGCAAAAACATAAAGCATACTTTGAATGAAGAGAAGGAAGTCTTTGCTTCAGTGTACTGATGTCAGTGAAAGACCAACGCAGCGAAGAGAAAAGTATTTTCTTTAAAAATACGGGACGCGAATGTAGGAAAGTTGTTGATCCACGGCAGTCTGGACAATCCTAGGAGTCTCTGGGTATCGAATGCCGGCGGGACCCCTGAGAAGCCAGCCTTTTCTTCTGTTCCGCGCGGCAAAACCCGGTCCCCCCCAAAATCGACATAATAATCCCCGACGTTTGCTCTTCAGTCCCAAGGCATTTGAGGAGGCTCCGAGCTCCTTTGGGAAGAACTTGGGAAGAACAGGAACGCCGGATAACTCTTTCAGACCACTGTGAAGACAACAGCATCAGAGCGTAAGGGGTCTGCAGCTCCGCAATCACCCATGCTCTCCCCGAATTCCAAAAAACGGCCGGCAAGGGCCTTAGCGCGCCTTAGCGCGCCTCTCCAGGCTCCGTGTTTGTTTGTGCGTATGTTTGTTTGTTTGTTTGTTTAAGATATGGAGGAATCAGTGGCGAGACTGAGCCCCCTGCAAATAATGCTCGCATTCCCTCATCCATGCCAACCACATTCTCCAGCCCCCTGGGAAGCTGCCCAAATAATAAAATGCATATATTTTGAAGACACTTAGAAGACCCTCAGTCGCCGGTCCCCGTGCCCGTTTCCAGGCCAGCCGCGCGTCCCAGAAAGCAGGGTTCCACAAATCAGAATTCCTCCACAGTGCTCAGGCCGCCTTTCAGGCCCCCCAGTTGGGCAGATCTGGAATTTGGCTATCTCTCTAACTTGGGTCTCAACTCTCAGGGATTCCTCAAAAAGTGGCACTTACGCATCAAGTCCCTCGGGACTCCCAAGGCGACCCAGGGCTCTCCCTGCCCAGCGGGGGCGGCAGCACGCCGGGCACGGCAGCGCCAGGTTAACAGGTGGCACATTCATGACAGCCCCTCGCAGGCACCGGGAGGGGGGTGGTGGGAGGCGCACCGGCCTCTCCCGGTCCGCCGCAGAGCAGCGGGTGCCTCTGGGCGGGCGCAAGGTGTCTTCCGCTTCACCTACCTTCAGTCCCCGCCGGCGGCAAAGGGTGCAGAGGCGCCCACCTCGTACTTGTACTCATGCCTACCATCCAACTCCGCCGGCCTCTCGGCTTCCCACCGGCAGAGAGGAGCGGGGCGCGTCCTGGCTCCCTTTTCTTTTCTTGGTCATGAATTGGGGGAGGAGTGCGTGGGAGAAGGGGGGGTGCAGGCTTTGGGACGGGTGAGGTGGTTTTAGAATCCTCCTCCTCGGTAGTTGCTACGAAGCCAGTATTATTCCTAATTGGAAGCCGAAAACGCCCCCCCGTAACTTCTTTATAGCTCACGGGGTTTAGCTTCAACTTCACTCCCGGGCTCCCTCTCTCCCGCCCTCCCTTAATGCCACTCACAAACTTCCTCGCGTCCAATTGGCTCGGCCTGCCGCGGGAAGAGACTCTCATTGGCCGGCCGGACTGAGTGTCGCGAGCACGAACCGAACCACCCCCTGCGCGCCTAGGCTCCCGGCTCTCCTGTCCGCTACCCGCGTGGCTGCCGCGCTCCTGACGAGCCCTGGGCACGGGTGTCTGCAATGCCCGGCAGCGGCCGCTGCTCCCGGCCTCCAGGGGCCTCGCGGGTGATGTGCAGGACCCTCGCTTCCCCGATCTCCCTGGGGTCGTGTGGCTACGCACCCAGTCCCGAGCCCTGGCCCGCGGTGCGCCGCGCGTCGGAAAGCCAAGCCGCGGGCTGTGTGGCCTGAGGCCGCAGAGGTCGAGCCGGGGGACTGGGGCTCCTGGCGACGAGTCTGGAGTGGCCCAGACTGCGGGCGCGAGTGGCCCAAAGGCCGAGTTCGCGGCCGCGCCATTCCCATGGGCAAGTGGCGGGGCCCACTGCTTGCACCGGCCGGTGTTGCGCTTTCTCTTTCACGTTTCTCTGAAACCACAGCGACCCTGAATTCATCGCCGGAGAAGATATATATATATATATATACCTGTCTTTAAATTAATCCCAAAGAGGAGAGTCTTTTTCGAAATGGCTCGAGTTTGGGGGCTGATTTGCTCTCCGTGGAAAGCTCAGCCGCAGGGTTGTCTTATGGCGGGGGGGGGCAGATAGGGGACTCTAGAGGAAAAGACGTTAACATTTCAGCACAAAATAGAGTTAGAGTGATTGATACATAAATACCGCACAACAATCTGTCAGCTTAAAGGTGAGTGAAGGCTTTTTTGTTGGGTTTTGTTTCAGGAAACCCAAGTCCAACGCAATATCCTTACGGAAGGATGCAATCTGCATCAATAAATGTACAACATTCACAGTTCCCCCAACAGGACCCACTTAAACAAACGCTTGTAAGTACTCTCGCTGACAAATTAAGACACCCTCTGGTTTGAAGTGCTTTTTTTCCTGTCATCTGAAGAAAGACAACAGCTAGCAACGGGGGAAAGCTGACTTGCCCCCCCCAATAATTACTACTACTTGGAATCACTCCCCACAAAGACGATTCCCCGCTTGTTTTTTGGTGCTGCTGGTGACCACGATTCTTCTGGACGTACACTCGGAGGCAGGTGTTTCAGCGGCGGTAAAAGACAGGAAGAACGCCAGTGATGTTGCACTCATCCTCTCCTTTGTGGCGATAACTGCCGCCGAGAAAACATACACTCTGAAGAGGGGTTGTGCCATTTTTCTGATATTCCGAGCAACTTTAAGAGTGTTTGTTCAGAAATGCAGACATCTGCCACCTCCTTGCCGCCCGATGGCAGTAAGCTCGCAGAACGACAACGGGAGGTTTCTGGGGCTATTTACACATCTGGGAAGCACCTGGTAAGAAGAGGTGAACGGTCTGGATAGAAAGAATAAGACAAAACGGAACATATAGATTTTATAGGTGTTTCAAAACTGGAATCTGGCTAATGGGCCCTAATCCAGAAGGAGTCATTTCCCCAGAGTCTGTGGCCGCTTGGAGACCTGGCTCTGGGAGGGTTCCAACCTCCAAGTGCTACACTCCAACGGAGTAAGGATACTAAGAGAGATGTGGTGCCGCTCCCTTCTACCCGACACTCCAGGAAGACCAGATAAGATCAAGTTAACTACTGCATTTAAAGACAGAGGGTGTGTGTTTGGGGAAGGTGAAAAAACCTTCCGTGACCCTTCTCCCCCACCCTCCCACCACCCCCAGTCTGGACAGATCTTAGGGGTAAATGGAGCGTCGGGGGCGCGCAGCAACGGCACTTAAGAGTTAAGCAGTTTTCTATTCCAACTTTGTTCCGGAAAGAATTTTGGTTAAGTCAGTGGTTGCTTAAACCCTACCTCTCCTTCAACGACGTGCAGGTGTGTTAGTGCTTCATTAGGGTCCGAAACCCCTGCCCACAGCAGAGACACTCTGGGACGGTCAGGAGGTGCCCTGCTCCCCAAACAATAGAGCGTTTCACCGGAAGAAAGGCAGTATTTTCCTTTCAGAAGGAAAATGGGCAAAATGAGTGGGTAGGTCTTCACACCAAAGATGACATCCTGGGGGGCCCATCGTGCTGTTCCTGCGTCCCACCGAGTAGCTGCTTAATAAACAAAGTGAATGCACGGCCTTGTGGGGACGGCCCCCTCGCTAAGTCCTCCGCACACAACTGTCCGAGCCGCGTTTACCGAGTGAGTGAATTAGCATGGCGACGTAACACCTGTTTTTCTAATCTTTGAACCTAGGCTGAAGCCGGAATGCGGCTCCTGCATGCCCTCCGCCGCCAGGGTGCAGGGACCCGGCCTCGCACCCTTCCGGCGACCCCGCCCGCGGGCCCGGCCAGAGAGCATCAGGCCAGCGAGGGGCGTGAACCACAACCTCAGGTGCCTCCCACGTGTTCTGAGAATTTGCGTTCCCTTCTAGCGTGAGAAATTTTAAATTTATTTTTTGAGTTTAAGAAGCTAGTCCTACCCACCTCTTTGACAGAAAGTAAGAGGGAAAGCCCAGGAAAGAAAGAAATGGGTGCATGCGACCCACCAACACCAGACCAGAATCCTAAGAGCGTCTAGGCCGCTGCCTCCTCTGCGAGTACCTCTGGCCGTGGGGCCCTGTCAGTGCAACCAGGAACGATTTCCTAAAGCGGGAAGAAACCGGAGCCTGTTTGTAAACAAACACCGTCCTCCTTTCCTAGGCCCAGGAGGGCAAATAGCAAAATTGCACCCCTGGGAGTCGCTTCTACCACGGAGCCCACCCCAGAGGCTGCCCGCATGGAGCCCTCCTTTAGCCCGTTCGGACACCACGTGCGGGGTGGGACGTGCGGGGTCCCAAGGCTCTAGATTAGGGGGGCAAGGCGTGCCCGCTGCGGCGGATCTGAGAACCAACGCTCCTGTGCGTGCGGAGTCCCGCGCGCGGCGCGCTCCCGGAACTAAAAGGAGGGGGCTCTGAGGGCCGCCGGACCCCTCCCAACACCAGGCAAAGTCCAGACTAAAGAAGCTAAACCCCTGGGTTGGAAAAGAACCAGAACGCTCAGCGGAATTCGGGTGCACACTACGGCGTTGGGTTTCAGCGTACTGGTCCCGACCTGCGCGCACTGTGATGCTGACCGTGCTCGGGCACAGACTTCTATCCTACCTTCTGGTAACTCCTCTCTGTGCCCAGCTGCTTGAGCATCTTAGCAAAACTGCAGTGGTTTCTGTCTCCCCTTCCTCGCTCCCATAACACACTTTTTGTTTTGTTTTGTTTTTACAGACTACTAGGAACGTATACGTGCGCTTTTGCTCGCTTCCACATCACATGTACATGTGTACAAAGCACATAGGCACGGATTTTGCTCAGTGGTCAAGGTCAGGATGAATGATACACTTATTAGGAATCAAGATGCAACATCCGAAGATGGTCACCTGAATATCTCAGTATGTTATATCCAGATGTTCACTCCCTACCACTGAGGAGAATTTAGGGAAATATTAATGTGTAAGGAAATACTAACATTTTTCTTCTTTCGTGTACATAAGTAAATCCTGCTGTAGCCTCATTTTATTATCACATTTAGACAGTCTAATGTTGAGGAGCAAACAAGAGCTCCTTAAAACTTTGACCTGATGGGACAAGTTGGCTAGAAAACAAAGAATAGAAGAAAGCTCCAAAAAATAGCCATATTTAATTTTTTTTAAATTTATGGTATATATCACTTGTTTGATCAGGATGTTTTGTAAAGTGTGAGATTTTATGCAAAACAAAACAGTCCTTTCTGAGACACTGCTTCTGAGGTTGCCTAACTGAATTGACCATTAACATGTCCAAAAAATTAGCTTCAATGAATA
>RCUC01154266.1:0-42352 GCA_003697995.1 Taxidea taxus jeffersonii
GTGTGTGTGTGTGTGTGTGTACATCCCTTTGCAATCATTCCCTATTGGCTATGTAAAAGCTAGGTCAGTGGGCTGATGTGATCTTTGAGATGTTGCATACTGGGTTTAGCCTGACTCTCTTGTACTAGTGGGCAGAGCCTCTGTTGTTTTTCTGCTCTGTTGAGTTTCATCTGAAATTTTGATTGGAAAGTTCCCTTTTTGTTATTCTCCCCTTTCTTTGCCACCAGAGGCTATGCTAGCAACTGTTCTGGGAAGCTTCAGAGTGAGGAAACAGCGGGTGGAGCAGAGGAGAAAGAAAAGGAATGCATACTGTGGCAAGCTGCAAGGCTGCTGTAGTTTCCTTTCCTCTCACCAAGATGTAATCACTGGTTGGAGGAAATTGGAATGAATCAAGAAAGAGGGCCAGTGCAGGGTGGAAGAAGGAGAGGATGGATGGCAGGAGAATTCAATAATAGGGCCAAGGGAAGTTTAGCAATGTAATAATACCCAATAAATTGTGCTGTGGAACTCTGCGAATGACTAGGGAATTAGAGCCAACCAGAGAACCAGGCAAAAATTTCCTACTGTTTCTTTTAGAGATTTGCAAACAGGTTCTATACGAGGCTGTCAAATAACGAGGATCCAGACTAATGTTTCTGCAGTTCTCCTCTTTCGGACTTTAGGGACAGTATGTGCCAGAGGCAATCTGCCTAGCTAGCCACCCATTTCCATCAGCTTTCTTTTTACCTAAACACCAGCCCCAATTACTCTGATCCCCATATTATGAGGCAAACCCCCAACTTACAAGCAAACTCATCTCAACTACTGATTACATTTTGCTTAATTGTCAGTTAAAGTGGCATGCTTTCCTATATTTTTGGAGATGCTGGAAAATGAGTACACTGTTGGGTCTTTAAAATTTCAGAAGGCTGGGTGGGTCAGGGAAGAAAAAGGGCAAGAACTCTGCTGGAAGAAAGTTATTGTTCACTATGGTGAAAACATAATGGAGTAGCCCTGAGATCTGGATTCCAGACTCACCTTGGCTTCTAAGTAGGTAAATGATCCTGAGCAAATTATAATAATTGGTTCTGTCCTTCACAGAATAGTGGTGGAAACTGAGAGTTTCTAAAGTTCTTTAAATTCTCACATTTTATAAACCATATATTCACCTTTAAGTACTGAATGTCTCCTATACACCAACCATTATATACATTTTTAATTACCTTATTCATTTATTTATTTATATAAATATACATATATTTCTTTATATTTATACCTTTTTATTTTTTAATTACTTTTAATTTCAAAGGTATACATTTCCTTGGCTATTTCAATTTCTTCAATTGTGAAATACAGCTAATAATGACTCTCGTGCTTACTTAAGAAAAACAGGAGGATTTTATCTGAAAGTGATTTGAAAAATGTAAAATGCACTGTAGCAGATACTTTTGATACACTCATATATATAAGAATATATGTATTCTGGGAACAGATGTGCAGGTTTTGCTCTCTGAGATAATAACTGGAGAAATGGTCTGTTTTATCTGAAAATATGTGAGGTGCCTGATGCCCAGATAGAAATTATAATTATTGTAATACTCCTTTCAAATTATGTGTGTATGTATGTGCACACATAGTCAAGCATGCAGAGCTATAATTATATCAGTAAATATTATCTAATTATATATATATATACTATATTATTATATCAGTAAATAAAGTAACATGTCTGTTTGAAAAACAAATATGCTCCCTGAGAGCTTGCCTACCTTATTCATCACTATATTTATAGTAGCAATATTTGTTGAAAAAAGGAATGAAAGAATGAGGATAGCAGAAATTTCTTTAGTATTCTTTTCATTTCCAATTTCAACTTTTGTGCTAACCTCAATTTCAGTTTCTTTCCTTGATACTTCACCTTCTCACTCCTTAAATCTAGGGGAGGGTCTGCTAGAGTTCATTGTTACTCAAAATAATTTAAGTTTAGGAATCAAAAGAATGTTAACATCGGAAATACATATTCCTTACTGTAGTATTTTACTATCTTATTGCTTCCTGAGTCCCTCTTTAACAGGTTCTATGTCTTTTTTTTTTTAAGAATCTTTTTTTTTAAGGTTTTTTAAATGTATTTGACAGAGAGAGATCACAAGTAGGCAGAGAGGCAGGCAGAGAGAGAGGGGGAAGCAGGCTCCCTGCTGAGCAGAGAGCCTGATGCCGGGCTTGATCCCAGGACCCTGGGATCATGGCCTGAGCCGAAGGCAGAGGCTTTAACCCACTAAGCCACCCAGGCGCCCCAACACGTTCTATATCTTATTCTTGTTTAGTTCCCTAGCACCTAACACAGGTTGTGGCACAGAGTAAGTGCTCAGTAAATGCACTAAGTAATGTGTGATTTGTCCAGTTCAGTGGAACAATTTGTGTGGGTCCCTGGAGGGGAGATGCAAGACTAATGGCACCTAATTACTGGTTTTGAAACTTGCCATAACATTTTTAGTTATCCCCATTCAGTGGTTAAATGAGTTTCCAGCATAAAAGCCCTATGTATTGTTCTCTATAAATTATCTTTAGGGTCCATTCCCACTTCCAGATATATTCATTTGAATCATCTAGTTTTATAAAGAGAACATTTTATGAAGAGCCTGGCCAATAGTCATGACAACCATAAGCACTAAGGTAAAAGCCTACATTTATTTAACATTTAATAACTATGCCATCTCTCCAACAGTCGTCCAGTGAGCTGTGTCATGCTCAGCACTGATTAAGATGACTACTTAATTTAGGTGGATGAAGAACTTGGCTATTTGCAGAAATGAGGCAGCCTGCAAGCGAGAAGATTGTTTCTTTATATGGCACTAAAATAAGATACCTCCTTTCCTCCAATTCTACTGGTAATCTTTCTATCATTTTCCTCCACTTGAGAAGTGTCTTGAATTCCACAGCTTCCTGATTCCACCTGGACAAATGGCAGAGTTGAAAGATGGGAACAAAGTTGTTTTACCCTTGGCCCCTTCACCTAAAAAGCAGGCTTGAGATCACCTAGGGACCAGCTTGACTTATACATCCTGTGCAGCCTCAGGGTCTGAGCACAAAAGGAATGAGGAACTAATATCAATAGAAAAGAAACTGATCACCAGGTAGTCTGGTGGTGATTCTTTAAAGACTTCTACTACCAAATGAACCGCCCAAGGCAAGTCCATTATGCAGTTTGGCCTTACTTTCCTTCCTTTACTCTTTCTGGTGAGGTTATTACTGCAAAGCTTTCCCATTTAAGGCACTGTTCCTACCAGGGGATATTTTGGAGTTTCTCTGCAGCACAGAACAAACAGTTCAACCTTTACTCCACAGGAAAAAACTGTCATGCTACATTTAGGCAAAAATGGAAAATTGAAACAACCCAAATCCTCATGTCTTTTTTATTTCTTGTGATTCTTTTTTTCATTTAAGTGTATGCATTACTGTATTTTCAATGATTCTGTGTTGAAGTTCGTGCTTCTCTATCAAGGCACTGCTCCTGATATTTTCTCCTGTCCAATCTCCCAGAGCAGATGGTCCCTTCAGGGAAGCTCTGGAAAGTGCTGGTCGTCTGGTTATGCCCGGCCCTTCCCTCCCTCTTGGGGGTCTCAGATGACAAGTCATCAAACCGGTTTCCCCCCTCTTAGGGGTCCCTGATCCAGGGGCAGCAGGGTTTGGTGCCAGGGACTGCAGAGACCCTTTGCGGTTAGGTTTAGCAGCAAACCTCAGTCCGCAGCGAGCCCTGGTCTGGGGTGAGAGTGGCATTCCTCCTATCCAATGAGAGACGCGGGTTTCCCTCCGGTGCCCGCCCCCTTTCCCCGCGGCCCCAATGACCGCTCTAAAAGGCCCGGCTTCTGCTGTCAAGTAGCAAGGCAGGGCTCTGCCAAGGCTAGGAGGGGCGCCGGGTGCGGAGATGCGCTCCCAGGTGTTTGCAGCGGAAGTGGGAAACCTGTAGGTTATGGTCCAGCTGTGCCGCGCCGAGGGGAGCAGGAGCAGAGAACAGGTAGGGGGCAGGACTTTTTCTTCTTTGCAGATAGAAAAAAAAGCATGCGTATTTTCAGGCTACTGTTGCCTCCCTTACCCTTCCCCCAGCCCCGCCCCGCCCTCGTCACCCCCAAATCTGATGTGGTCTCCGCAGCTCTCGTCGCGAAGTGCGGCTGGAGGGGCTGGGATAGAGGTCGTCTGGGCGCTGGGAAGGAGGGGTGCGGGAGCCCTGGTGACGGGCGGGGCAGGGCGGCAGTGCCCTACGAGAGGGGACCGAGCCTCCATCCGTGTCTCGTCAACTTTCCTCTCAGAGGCTTCGGCCGCCGGTGACGCGCCCAAGGAATGCCATGTCCACCCGCAGGGGAGGGTATGCGGGAGCAGACATGTCAGCAGCGGGGAACCCGCAGGTCTTCTTAAACCGAGAAGAGCTTCTGCTCCTCCCCACGCCTGTCCGCACCTACTCCTTTACCCTCGTACCTTGCGTCTAGACTAGCAAGCGCATCCCTGCAAGAACTGGGAATGACGGGGCCGGGGGGAGGAAGGCACTTGTTTGTTCCCTGGCTCTTCTGTTAAGAACTGGCTCCCTTCAAGGGTGGGGGGTGGGGAAGAAATCCCTCAACTCTAAGGGCATTTACCGATTAATTATGTCTCCATTGAGAAGACCTGGGCCCTTCTCCCCTATCTCCTGCAGACGGAGGAGGGGAGAGGCAGGGAAGGTTTCGCGTCTCCTCTCCTAGCCTGGTGTTGTCTAATGGGAACCACCTTTTCGCCTAGTTTCTAAAAAACGGGTTTATCCTCGGGGATTCCCAGAGAGTCAGGTAATTGTGCCCGGATGGGCTCCCCGCGGCTGCAAGGCAGCCTCCCTGGGTGACCGCATCTGGGTAGTAGGTGTTGGCCCAATGCCGCTTCCTGCCGGAGTCACATTGCTGGAAGCAGTAGGCAGAAGAATTGCAGAGATATTAGAGGCTGCATCACTCTAGGGAATCGAAGACACCCTGCTTTGAAAATTATTGAAAAATTGGGGTGATGAGGAGAAAGGAAAGGGGGAGGCTGAAACCTTTTCTCATTTGTTCATGCCAAATCCAGCATGGGCATTTGTATGTGTGCTTGTGTGTGCACATCTCCAAGGTGGAGCTATATATAGCTCCTGCACACCCAGCCCTGTTTGCCTGCTGCTGAGCAGGCTGCCTGGGCCTTCTGAAGCAATCTGGAAGCACTGAGTGGGAGGGGCAAAAGGGAATCGAATTCTCCGTTGGGGGAAGAGCCAGAGAAGATGTGTTCAGACTGAGGGAACCCTGCATGGAATAACGTCTCTGTAACGTTATTACATGAATATCAGTATTTCTGGATATTATTTTGAGTACATTCTTAGAGTGCTATTTGATCTTCATCCATTTCCCCGAATTTTTCAGCCTTACAATGTATGTATGAACCTTCCCAGCCTGAAATGTAACACACATAGCAAATAAATGCATGTCATATTGGGGATATTTTGTTAAAGTCATCAGAGCATAATGGTTTGTGTAGGCCCTACCTTCGTTGGTAGGTTGTAAATTTATTTGGGTGGTAACTTATAGCCAGTAGCATTTGGAGATCTGCGG
Source organism: Taxidea taxus jeffersonii (assembly GCA_003697995.1). Taxonomy (NCBI): domain Eukaryota; kingdom Metazoa; phylum Chordata; class Mammalia; order Carnivora; family Mustelidae; genus Taxidea; species Taxidea taxus. The sequence goes on from RCUC01154266.1 coordinate 5,577, forward strand.
GGGGGGGGGGGGGAATCCACCCACCTTGCAAGATGTAAAACTAAGAGACTTTTAGAGCCTTTGTACAAATTTTACTTGTGGACCCAATATTTAAATATGTGCTGCCTTTTCATATCATATCTATTTGCATTACATGGACTTTCTTTTATAGATGTATGTGCATTTATTTTTCCCATTGCCTGAAGTTATTTAATCCAGATGGTAACTTTTTCATTTTCTTAGGTGAAAAAACTAAGATTTAGAGGGCACAATAAATTTGCTTAAAGCTTTCTAAAATTCCACTGTTTCAACCCTAATATTTCAACAAGCTACTATGAATTATATTATGTAGCAGTTTCTCCTCAAATAGAATCCTTCAGCTTCCGGTGATTTTTGATATTGATAACAAAATTTGGTCAATGTTATACCAGTAACAATACCAGTTATTCAGTTATTCAGATGCTCAGTCTTATTTCTTTATTTTATATATATATATATATATATTTCTTATTTCTTTATTTGATATATATATTCTTATTTCTTTATTTGATATATGTATATCAAATATATATCAAATATATATGTATATATATATCTCCTGATTTGTCTTCTAAATTAGGCAAAGAAGCACTTTGTAGAAAAAAGACCATGACCTATATTTTTGTATACTCCACCACACTGAACACAGTTCTAATAGGCTTTAAGATTCTATTATCCTCTCCAAGATAACTTCTCCAAGAGGAGTAACAGAAGACATGAGGTGTTTTTGTTTCCTTCCAAAGAATGATTCAATTTTCCAGTAGGGGTTATGGCTATGTACATGTTATTCTTTATGTCTCTTATCTGTGCCCCTTGAGACCAACTAGAGACCAAGTTGAAGGATAGACCATTTATGCTTTTCTATATAAAACATGCCATCTATATCTTTATTTAAAAAAACAAAAACATCTATTTCCCATCACCATCCATTTCTATATATAAATTGGCCATGGTTTACATCATAACAAAGAACCCATTCTAAGTCCTCAGTAAGTTCTTCTTTAAGTTCAATGATTGTTTTTTTTTTAATTGATGTATTACTCATTTTTCTTTCCCTTTGAATTTCCATTTTCCATATTCTCCATCTCCTCCTTAAGATTTTACTTTTTGATACTGCAATGATCTGATGTTATAATGTTTCTCTTAAGTTCTTCTAAACTTCTCTTCTTTGCCTCCTTCTTAACCTCCACTTCCTGCTTCAGGTTTTCAAGTGAATTCTTCCAATTGATTCAATTTATTCTATTGGAAACAAAATTCTCCTTCTTCATTTCTTTCCTAATCTTTCCTCAATTAGCCCTTCCAAATTACTAACCTGGTGGCTAAGAGCACAGGCTTTGGAAGGAAGCCTTCGTGTGTCAATGTCTATATATCATGCCTATAAGTGAATGTCAGTAAGTCAGCTGGGGGTTATAATAGCACTTACCTCAGAGCTTTTTGTGTTTTTTTTTTTCTTTTAGTATTAAATAAAATAATCCACATAACATATCTAAATAGGGCTTGATTGTATTCATTACTTACAAGTAATAGCTAGTAATAGTAGATAGTAAAAACTCCCCTCCACCCCAATACTGGCTTTTAGCAAAGGATACCACAGTTTTCCAGGCTTCTGGTTTGTGATTAGTTTTTTTTTTTTTTCCAGACTTCTCTCTATCTCCAAATGCCCACCATCTATTCAGTAATTTAATTATCCATTTTGATTCTGATCTCTAATTTGTATCATATGTTTTCCCCAATACAAGTGTATATGTCATTGCATGTCTTGGATTAGTATAGTAGACAGTTTTTCAAATCTCCCAATGTATGTCTTTCTGCTTTAATCTAACATGCCACTTACTACTGATATAATACATTTTTAATTTCTTTATTTATTTAAAACATTTACTGTGATTTACTTTATATTTTCATAGCCACAGTGCTAACTTTGGAGAAAGAATACCTGGGTTCAAATGCTGAGAATAGAATTTACTAGTTAGATGACTGGAAATGAAGCAGGAGGAGGGTGGGTCATTATTTCATGATGGTTATATGAATGACTTATTGTATAAAATGGCATTCAGAAGTATATGCATTTAATATTATATTTAAATAACATTTTTATAATTATAAAGAAATATAGGATCTTTCAAGAAAAGGTGAAAGTGAAAGAAAATTCCACCATGCAGAGAGATCCACTCTCAACCTTCCAATTTTATTTCTATGAATATACATAGGTATTTTAAACATGCAAATTTAAAATTAGAATGAATATTCTTTTTTATATTTTACTTTTCCCCCACTTTGATATGATAATGTTTACCATGCCATAAACATTAGTTTATTATTTCATTTAATATTATTACTAACCATGCATTTTTTTACCGCTGCCACCTATTCTCTCATATAGATAGATTCTTTAGATTGTTTCGTGTTTTTTCACATTTATGGAAATGAACATGATTATACATTAGTCTTTGCATTTCTGACCATTTCCTTATAATAGCTTCATAGATATTACTGGGTCATACCTTTAAGTATTTTCAGACTCCTAATACTTGTTGCCAAATTGCTGTAGCAAAAAAGTTTAGGCACAAATTAATATTCAGTATAAACCAATTGGGCAATAGTCTCAATATTTGATATTGTGGTTTTAAAATTGACTATTTTGATAATAGAAATTGTGTATCTGGTTATTCTTTTGAATTGTATTTCTGTGAGTTTTTGATGATATTGAAAAATGTTTTCATATTTATTGGCTCTTTGTATTTATTAATTTGTGGATTTCATTTGACTCTTTATTGAGTTATGGTTTTTTAATTTACTTAGTAGAAAAACCCATTGTATACTGTGAAAATTTTCTTCACGTTTTTTTGTCTTTTATCTTTTAATATTTTTTTGGACATACAGAAATTCATAACCTTGCTGTAGCTTAACCTATTGAGTCTATTTGTAGTAGCATTTTTCATTGCTTTAATGCTCAGAAAACTTTCTTCACCTGACAAAGAATTGAATATAAAAAACACATATTTGAGGATGCAATTGCTGAACTGCTTTTATTCTTTAAAGTGGATTTGGCTTATGTAGATTGTGTATATATCACTGTGTGAAATGGCTCCTGGGGACATATAAAATACCCTCTCAGTCTATTAGGATCCCATTATTATTTACGTGGCTTTTCCATGAAGTGAATAGGATCTTAATTCTTTCTGAGCTACTATTGTCCATTTCAGAAGTGTCACAGGGCAAAATGTACTATGGAAGACATTAATGACCAGGTTACTCAGCCAGAGCAACGCACATTGTTTGCACAATTATCTGAATGACTCCGACACTAAATCTGCTTTGGCTGGGATTATCCAGATGGTCCTTAATTCACTGGGTAATTGTTCACCCCTGTACTTGATTTTGATGATGTGGATCTGACTGTTGTTGCTTTTCCTACGCAGTTTTATTTATTACTAGTCTCTAATACTGAGGGTTAGCCACATTCATTTCTTTTATGGGAAGCAATTTCCTTGGTCCTTAGAGAACACACGTGTTAAGAGTTATGCAGAGCTTTGCAGGAAACCCAGCTCACTAGACCCTGATATTTGGCAAGTTACCTCATCTCTTTAAGTCTTTGTTTCCCATGTAGGAAATGGGGATATTCAGAGTTAAGAGTCCTTACATCCGTCACCCTCTATTACAGTCTTCTTCTCAAGCACATTCTCCACACCATAATCAAAGTTCTCTCTCTAAAACCAATCTCATCTAGTGTCTCCTCCACTAAAAATAAGATGCCTGGAGTCCTTTGCATTTCACCTAAAGTTCTGTATTAAATGGTCCATGATTAATTCTCTGACTCCATTTTTTATTGCTCTAGTCTCTTATATTTCCAGTCTCCCACAATGCCAAGCACACAGGATTGTTTGCATTTCTCCGAATGCATCATGCTTTCTCTCCTTTTTCCCGAACTTCACTTCCCATCCATATTCTCTTCTCTGCCATAAATGACCTTTCTCCTTTCTGCAATATAACTGAGTTTGCCTAATATCTTCAAGGCTCAGGTGAGCTGCCACATTCTCTAGGAGGACTTCCCTAAACTTGAAGGCTGAGTTTGGAGTCCTTATTTAGTGCTTCCATAACAATACGTAGGTACCCCATCCATTACACTTACTATACTAAATTGTAACTGATTGTATACTTGTCTGTTCGCCCACTGTAAACACATCAGGATAGAGACCTTTTTCCTCTTATGTCCAGTGCAGGTTCTGACACATAGTTGATAATTAATAAATATTTTTGGAAGAAATGCATAAAGGAAGGTTAAAATTAAACTTTTTTTTTTCAAATTTCAAGGAATAAAGGATTTATATCTCTACCTTGGAAACAAGCAAATAAAAACTAGAAGCCATGTCAATTTTCACTTTATTTTTTAAGAATTAATTTCCTGATTCTATTGATTTATATGAGATTCATAGAAGAGAGTCCGTTAATAAGCAATTTTTAATGAAAATTTATGCCTAAGACATTGAATAATTCCCAATGCTAGACCGTTAGGCAACTCCCTTTTAAATATTTCTACATTTTAGAAAGAGTAAGAAGTGTATAGTTTCAGGATAATGTACATATATACATTTAGCTGTGTTGGAATTAATATTGACAAAATTCATCTCTCTTTTCTTCATTTAATAAGAGGTCTTCCATTGGTGTGATCTCCAGAAGTTTACAAAACATGGTTACATGCATAACTGTGTTTGATTCTTTGCTACAGTCATAAAAGTTAGATAGAAAGCATGATTATCCACACCTACAGATAAGGAGACAAGCTCGGAAAAATAAGTAGTTTGCCTAAAATCATGTTAGTGGCAAATCTGGATAAGAAGTAAGGTAATCTTACTTATAGTTGCATGGTTGGTGTGTTAGGCTTAGCCAAAACATATCAGTGTGGCATGCCAGCCACCATTCTGTCCAGGTCAAGGACATTGGTCTTGATAATCTACTGAGACTCCTGAACAATCCAGTAAAAATTCACTGCACTAATACACATTTACTTTGTTTTTTAAATAATCTAAGATGAAACCCAGTGATAGCAATATTGTGTTAAACATATTTTAAAATCTTGTGTTTCATTATTTACACTATATATGTGTGTATGTGTGTGTGAGTACATGTGATGACCTTTTTTACTTCAGAGTGTATTTTTTAAAATTTCTGGCAATAAGTACAATACTCTTTCACTCATGTTTTTACTAGAATTATTAAAGTACCTTCCAATATAGTCTTAATTAAGTAGACAATATTTACCTTTCCAGCTTGGTTTAGTATATTGTCTGTACAGTCTTAAGGGTTTCTGAGGAGTCAAATATTTTTTAAGAAATAATGTTTAAAAAGATAGTTATGAAAAATAGATGGATACTTAACTACAGCACTGATCTGGCCTAGTTTGAATATTAAAAATACTGAAAACAACATGTTAACTATAATCTCTCCTCTGTATTATATCTATATTCTCAATTATTGACAACAACCATTTATTGAGCATTCACTGTGTATTGGGCATTGTTTTAAATGTGTTTGATGTGATATCTCATAATTTAACCGAATCCAGCAAGTGATTTTATTTATTATTTTTTTACTATTTTACAGGTGAGAAAAAGTAGAGCTGTTAAAAAGCTAATGATTACAGAAGCTAGAATTAACCTGCAGGTTATCTAACTCGTGAACCTAAGTTATTAGGCTTAATGCCTTTCCATGACATCCAGTTTTAGTTTTCTGTGAGTCACATTTTAAATTTTCTTCTTTTTGGTGACTGGTATCTGTCCCAAATAAACTTAGTATCCACACAAGAGATCAAAGCATTTTAAATTTATATATGTTTTATTTATGGATATCTTATAGACAAAGTGGTCTTATACTACAGTGATTTACATGGGGCAGTTTCCCAAACATGAATTAAACAATTGCAATGTACGATTTAAAAACTCATTATTTTAGCTTGGAATGAGCATCAGAAATTTTTATGTCTTTCTGCCCTAATTTTGCTTCCTGACACCACAAACCATAAACAGTGATTTTAAGGCATCTAATCTTATAGTATTTAATTGTCATGGTTACTGAAAGTACGGATGTGCTGTTAACAGACAAGATTGCCAGCTAAAATATTATAAATAACATTTATAATATTCCAGTTTGGGATTCAACTTATTTATTATAACAAAAGTTTATGTCAGATAAAAATTCCCATTGTATAATATTTTTATACATTAAATATGATATTGTCTTTTAATTGAAAAAATTTTAAAGATTTTATTTATTTGAGAGATAAATTGAGAGACAGAGCAAGAATGGAGGGGAAGGGGCACGGGAAGAGGGAGAAGCAGACCCCCCCACCCCCCACTCCCCGCTGAGCAGGGAGCCTGATGTGGGACTGGGTCCCAGGACTCTGGGGTCATGACCTGAGCTGAAGGCAGACACTTAACTGGCTAAAAAATCTTTAAAAATACCTATTTTCTGATTGACTGTATTTTTCTTTTTGTTTGCCTATATTTAGAGATGATAACAACTCTTTTGGTACTAGAACATTACTGAGTTTTTCCAAAAAATGTTATTTTTGAATTTTGATTTATGCACAAGTTGAATGGGGATGAAAGTAAGGCATCTGCCTTCAGTAAAACATTGTACTCCCTTTATTTTTTCTCTTTTTAATTAAAAAGTAACAGAAATCCAGAAAAGTGTATAGAAAAGTGTCAGTTCATTGAACTTTAACAAAGTACTTATACCCATGAAATCAACACTCAGTTCAGGAGAAAGAATTTGTCTGTACCCAAGAACTCCTCTTCCGGTCCCTCCCAATCACTACTACCTTGCTCTTTCCCAAAGGTAGCCACTATTCTGACTTTAAGACCATTGAATAGTTTTGCCTTTTTTTGAAATTAATATAAATGGAATCATATCTTATACACTTATTTTTTGCATGCAATTTATTTTGCTCAGCCTTTTGGATAGAAATATCTATGTTCTTGCGTATAGCAGTTCATTTTTATTCCTCTATAGAATTTTGTATGAATATTCCAAAATGTATATATCTGTTCCACTTGTTGGACATCTAGGTAGTTTCCAGTTTTGTTATTACCAGTAGTTCTCCTATGAACATTTGTCATTGTCTGTGTCTTTTGTCGTACATGTACGTGGATCCATTTTTGCTAAGATTGAGGTAAGATTAAAATTACTGAGTCATAAGTCATAAGCCAATACTTAGTAGGTATTGTTTGCTTTTCCCAAGTGGCTGAGCCAAATTCCAGTCCAGCCTGTAGTGTATGAGATTTCAAGTCGCTGCTTAGCTTGCCAACTCTTGGTATTAATAGTGTTTTTAACTTAAGCTATCTAGTGGAGATGGATATCTAAGTATCATTTTAATGTGCATTTTTTTGATTAATTAGAGGTTGAACACCTTTTATATATGTTTTGGCCATTTGAATATGCTGTTTTAAAGTGTTATTCACAAGCTTTGTCCATTTTGCTATCGAATTATCTGTCTTTTCCATCTTGAGTCGAGGAAGTTCCTTATATATTCTGAATTTGAGCCCTTAGAAAATATTTGCCAGTATCTTCTCCCACTCTATGATTTGCTTTGCCATTCTTTTCATGTTATATTTTATCAACAGATGTTCTCAGCTTTGGTGTAGTCTAGAGTTAGTATTTTTTTTTTTGTTTTGTTTAATAAATCTCTCCTTACTACAAGTTATGGAGATATTTTTTTGTATTGTGTTCAAGACACTATACTGTTTTACATTCATCTGGAATTGATTTTTGTGTGTGGCTTGAGTTTTGCTTTCTTACTTTCATGGATATAAAATTCATCCAGAGACATTTATTGAAAAGGGTCTCCTTTCCCCACTGTTTGGCAGTGCTACCTCTGTCGTAAATCAAGTGTTCCATGTATGGGCAGATTTGTTCTTGGACTTTCTATTCTATCCACTGGGTTATTTGTCTATTATTAGGCCCATAGACACAGTCTTAATTACTATGGATTTAAAATATGTTTTAATATTTGCTAGAGTAGCTCCTCCAGCTTGGTTATTTTTTGGGTAAGTTTGTCTTGACTGTTAATGACTCTTTGCCTTGCTAGATACATCTGCAATCCGCTTGTTATTACTATAAAATCCTTGTTGGAATTTGATTAGAATGACATTTAATCTAGAAGCCAATTTGAGTGTAATTGACATGTTAAAAAATTGAGTCTTTTCATTTATGATCATGGCCTACATATGTATCACTTTTTCTAGATCTTTTAAAATTTCTTTAGATGATGCTTAAAGTTTTCAGTGTGAAAATCTTGTACATCTTTTGGTATATTTATTCCAAGTATTTGATTTTTTATGCCATCGTAAGCACTCTAATTTCTAAATTTCATTTTCTAGCTCTTTGTTAATAATAAAAAATGTATAGTCAATTTTATGTTGACCTTTTATAGACTTATAAAGCTCACTTGCCAGTATTAATTTTTCTGTTGATTCCTTTTAATTTTATAGATACTCAGTTGTATCTAGAGAATAGTGAGCTTATTTCTTCTTATCCATACTTTATAACTTATTAAAATTTTACCTTCTTGTGTTGGCTAGAATCTCTAGTGCAATGTTGAGTAAAAGTGGTGATAACTAACATTTTTGTCTCGTTCTTTAATCTCATAAGAAAATTTCTCCATACTTCACATTTCATAGATAACTTTTAGCAGGTTAAAGAAATGCTCTCCTATTTCTGTTTGTTCCAGAAATTAATAATTTTAAACTTATTTAGATGACCATATGATTTTCTTCTTATGCTAGATAAATGCAATGGATAATAGTGATTGATTCTCAGATGTTAAATTTGGAATAAATTTCTTGAATAAATTTAACTTGCTCATGATTTGCCTGTTACTCATTGTGTATATTACTGAGTTGGGATTGATAATGTTTTATTTAAGATATTTTTAAGCTATTTTTTCAACTTTTATAATTTTATTTGGTCACATTTTGATGTTAGGTTTATGTTATATAGTTATGTTTTATATAAGTTATGTTTTATATAAGTTATGTTTTATAACTTCTGAAATGATTTGGAATAGATTGACTCTTTTTATTTTGGTAAGAGAGTCTGGATGGTTATGTTAATTTCTTTCTTTCTTAAATTTGTTTTTATTATTTTTTTTTAATTTACTTATTTGTCAGAGAGCACAAGCAGGCAGTGTGGCAGGCAGAGGCAGAAGGAGAAGCAGGCTACCTGCTGAGCAAGGAGCCCGATGTGGGACTTGATCCCAGGACCCTGGGATTATGACTAGAGCCAAAGGCAGTGCTTAACCAACTGAGCTACCCAGGCATCCCTATGTTAATTTCTTTCTTAAATATTTTATAAAATCCACTGGTAAAGCCATTTGGTCCTAGAATTTTTTTTTTTTTTTTGGTGGCACAATTTTTAAATGAAATAATCATCTTAAAATTATGCATTTATTTTTCTTAATTATTACTTCCTTTTTTTTGGTGAGTTCTTTTTTCTAGGACTTATTCATTTAAATTTTCAAATATATCCAATAGTATTTTTCAAAATAATCTCATACTATTTTTAATAGCTATAAAAATTTTAATAACTTCATTCATTTAAATTTAACAACAGCTATTATTGACATTTTATATGTTTGTTTGTTTTTAAAGATTTTATTTATTTATTTGACAGAGAGAGATCACAAGTAGATGGAGAGGCAGGCAGAGAGAGAGGAGGAAGCAGGCTCCCTGCTGAGCAGAGAGCCCGATGCGGGGCTCGATCCCAGGACCCTGGGATCATGACTGAGCCGAAGGCAGAGGCTTTAACCCACTGAGCCACCCAGGTGCCCCAACAGTTTATATGTTTTTAAAATACTTTTATGCATAGACTATAGTTTTATTAATTTTATTTTATTTATTTTTAAATATTTATTTATTTGACAGAGAGAGAGATCACAAGTAGACAGAGAGGCAGGCAGAGAGAGAGGGGGAAGCAGGCTCCCTGTTGAGCAGAGAGCCTGATATGGGGTCCTATCCCTGGACCCTAAGATCATGACCTGAGCCCAAGGCAGAGGCTTAACCCACAGAGCCACCCAGATGCCCCTATTTATTTAAAGATTATTTGTTTACTTGAGAGAGACAGAGTGAGGTAGAGGGAGCATGAGGTAGGGGGAAGATCAGAGAGATAGGGAGAAGCAGACTCCCTGCTGAGTAGGGACCCTATTGTGGGACTTGATCCTGGGACTCCAAGATCATGACCTGAGCCAAAGGCAGGCACTTAACCAACTGAGCCACCCAGGTGCCCAAAGGCTATAGTTTGTTTTTTTTTTTAAACACAGATTTTTTTTTTTTAAGATGTATTTATTTATTTATTTGAGAGAGCAAGAGAGAGAAAGAACATGAGAGGGAGAAGGTCAGAGGGAGAAGCAGACTCCCCATGGAGCTGGGAGCCCCATGCGGAACTCAGTCCTGGGACTCCAGAACCATGACCTGAGCTGAAGGCAGTTGCTTAACCAACTGAGCCACCCAGGTGCCCCCAAATGCTATAGTTTGAAATTTATTATTACTATCAAAATATAGTATGATGTATACTATACATAATGTTCTGTTACTTTTTTTCAATCTTGGCCAGCTTTTATTTTCACATATTATAGTCCTCACATATTCTTTTTAGCATTTGCCAAGTGTCCCTTTGCAATGGAACCTAATTTATTTATGTCCCATCATTGGATCTTTGGATTATTTCCAATTTTTTTTAAGAATGCACATTATTGGGAGGCCAGGATGGCTCAGTCAGTTAAGGATCTGCCTTCAGCTCAGGTCATGATCTCAGGGTCCTGGGATCAAGTCCTGCATTGGGCTCCTTGCTCAGCGGGGAGCCTGCTTCTCCCTCCCCTCTCCTGCCCCCCCCCCCCCCCCGCTTTTGCTTTCTCTCTCTCGCTGTCAAAAAAATAGATAAAATCTTTAAAAAAAAAAAAGAATGCACAACACTGTTGTACATGTACTTTTGCACATTTTTGGAAATATTTCTCTAAAATACATTTCTAGAGTGAAATAGCTGGCAAAAGGAACATCTTTTACAGATTATTGGTGTTTCCAAATGGTTCTTCCAAGAGATTGTGGTAATCTATAATCCTAGTAACATGAATAAGAATATTTGCTTTTAGAGGCACCTGGGTGGCTCAGTTGGTCTAGCATCTGACTTCAGCTTGGGTCATGATCTCAGGGGTGCTGGGATCAAGCCCCATCTTGGGCTCCCTAGCCCCTTCTCCCTGCAGGGAGTCTGTTTCTCCCTATTCCTCTGCCCCTCCACCCCTGGCTCTCTCTCTCTAATAACTAAAATCTTAAAAAAAATAAGAAAGTTTACTTTTGCACATTCTCTTCAGTGCTTAATATTCTCAATTTTTCAAATACTTTGGCAAGATGTTGTCTTGCCAAATTAAGCTTAAACTTAAGAAATAATATTAATGAAACATAATTATGTGCTGATGACATACTTTTTTGCTGTAGATCAAGTTTTGTTATTTTATATATAAAATATTTTAATTATTTTTGAAATTGTAAAACATTTAGTTAAAATGGATCCCAGGTTGTATTTATAAAATTCAAGCACTAAGAAACTCCCCCACTATCATCGTCATTTTAGGGTCATAAACTTTCAGTATAATATATGACTATGTTTGCTCATGCAGGAAAAGAGCATACTACTAGCTATTCAATAGACGTAGATTTAAATAGATGTTCTGGCACTTAGTAGATATGAATTCTTGGGGAAATCTATTCAACTTCTGTAACTCTGTGTGGCTTCATTTTCTAAAGCAGAGAAAATAGATAGGAAAGTAAGTTTGTTGTATTTTCTGGCTCATTGTTTTCTAGGTTTGATTTAGGTGATTGTCTTAGGCAGGTGCCTCTTCTCTTTCACTTAACTTCTCTTTTCACTTAACTCTTTCATCCCCAGCATATATTAATAAGAATGTTAAAAAAAACTCCCTTTAAGTAATGACCCTCTCAAGGTTGCTTGTTCTTCAAGGAAAACAAAAACATCAGTTTTTAAATGTGGCAAATGATCTCTTTCCCATGAATAATCTACAAAGTAGGTCCTGAAAGAAATAATGTGAATAATACTTTTTATTCATCGTTTGTTGTACACTGTATTTATAAGGGGAGGGAGGATTGGAGAGAGACAGAGGGCACACAAGAATGCTCAGAAATACAAATCCAGTGTGAGGTAGGGCTTGGAAACAGAGTAGCAATAAAAAAAGTCAGACCTTTCCCTGCCTTCAGAGGCTTCTAAGCTAAGTGGGAAAAATAGATAAAAAGATAACCCCAAACTGTGATGAGTGCTTTAATACAAGGAGAATCAATGTGTTAGGTGAATGTCTATGTCAGGGACATTTAGCAGAGTATGACTGATTCAAACAAATAACTGAAAGAAATCTAATATATGATAGAGGGTAAACTATAAAGTAGTAAAATATGTGGCTGAAGAGGAGAAAATAGTAGGTAAAGAAAGTTCTTTTAAAGAAAATTCTTTGTATCTTAGCCTGGGAGCAATGGTTCTAAGTAAGGCAGTGATTTGATATCTTAAAATTTGTTTTGTTTTCTTAAAGATTTTGTTTATTTTTTTGACAGAGAGAGACACAGCAAGAGAGGGAACAGAAGCAGAGGGAGTGGGAGAGGTAGAAGCAGGCTTCCCACTGAGCAGAGAGCCCAATGAGAGGCTTGATCCCAGGACCCTGGGATCGTGACCGGAGCTGAAGGCAGATGCTCAATGACTGAGCCACCCAGGCACCCCTTAAAATGTTTTTTGAGGATTTAATGAATTAAAAGAAAGGTATTAGTTATTAGAGGACTTTGTGATTTCAAAAATGTTAAGGGAACTTACTCTAGATTTGAAGCAGCATATTAATTTTTTTTAAAAGATTTTATTTATTTATTTGTCAGAGAGCGAGAGAGGGATCACAAGTAGACAGAGAGGCAGGCAGAGGTGGAGAGAGAAGCAGGCTCCCTGCTGAACCAGGACCCCCAATGTGGGACTAGATCCCAGGACCCTGGGATCCTGACCTGAGCTGAAGGCATTGGCTTAACTGACTGAGCCACCCAGGCAAGCCCAGCATATCAATTCTTAATAAGAAATCTTGCTCCAAAATTGGCAGGCCTATACTATCTAAATCATCTCTTTTAATGAGAGATTATTTTAATTATTATTTGTAATAATAATTTCATTTTTGACTTCATCTTATTATTAGAATGTTAAAAAAACTCCCTTTAAGTAATTAAGGAAAAAATTAAATAAAGGCACCGAGTCATATACTTCATCTTAATTTTTTTGTGGCATGTTTGAGAGGTAGATTTCTGCTAAGAAATACCTGTGTTTTTAAAAGTCGCAGATGTCCACAGGTGTACAGAACTTTGGACTTCATCCCCAGCCATGACTGAGAACACCAGAACACCACCACGCATATTTCATAAACCCATCAGTTTCCGGTTTGCATACAATCATATTTGTTATGCGGGGATATAAAATAGTCATTTATAACATGACTAAATCACTAAAGAAAGATGTCTAATAGTAATGAGATTTTTAGAGATATTTGAAACAGGGTTTTTTTTTCCTATGTTTGATCTCACTAGACTGCAAATTTTTTCCTTATTTATTTTTATTGTGGAAAAGCAACTAGTTGTAAGGAGGAAAAATTACCATTATTACTGACCTAAATGATTTTATTAGAGTAAAATGTGCTTGAAGAAGGACTCCTTGGCATGTGAAAAGCTTATACTTGTAATAAAAATTCTTATATTTTCGGATACCCTGCTAAAATTATATACTGAGAAGTCACAATAAATAACTGATGTTTTGGTGATTGTACATAATTTCTTATTTGTTTCTTTACTCTCTGTTTCCTTTTAATGCTGTTCTTGTTCAGGTAAGTATTATTCTGGGATATATTGGCAATACTGGTTACTTTCTGAATGTCCAAAAATTCTCTGATGTACTTTTCAAAGCCAGTTATTGCAAATAAGTTGATTCATTAGAGGGTTAAAATTTAAAGAAGCCTTTCCTCAAGAGGATTTTGTTTCACCCGGAGAATACATTCCTTCACAATTGCTTGCAATGTTCTTTGATTTGATACTGCTATTTGAGTCTTGATTTATTATTTCTGCTTCATTATTGTCATGGCCCTTCTGTTCAACTGACATATGCTTATCTGTTCATTTATCTAAACTGGCTTATATTTGAGATGGAGCAAGTGCTGTGGATGATGGATAGTAATGGAGAACTATTTCATTTATACCAGACCATACTTTTCTTTAACATTTCTTAATAATGGACTTCAGACAGAATTCTGAGTAAAAGCAACATCTATTTTTTTTTTTTTAAGTATCTTTGGTGTTGAACTGAGGTAGGCGGTGTTTCTTGTGTCTCCATTTGTATCTAGCAAGCCTCCCATCATCTTTCAGATTACTCTTTGCCTCCTCATTCAAGGCGGCGGCTTCTCCTAGTCGGACTTCCCCCAATTAGATCAGCACCCTTCTTGTTTATGTCTCCAATACACCCTTATAGACTTCTGCCACAGGCCATATCCATACTTGCATCCTTGTCTGCCTTTCTTTACTAAATTATACATGTCTTCTCAGGTTTTGTTTTGTTTTGAATTTACAGTGCCTAGAGCAGTGCCTCACATTTAGGGTTACTCAACAGGCCGTGTAAGTCTTTTTTATCTTAGTAAACTAATAAAATATTTTAGAAACATTATAATTTTTTAAAGATTTTATTTATTTTCTTGACAGAGAGAGAGAAAGAACAAGTGAGTGAGCAAAGGCAGGGGGGGCTGCAGAGGGAGAGGGAGAAGCAGGCTCCCCACTGAGCAAGAAGCCCCATGCGGGACTCAAACCCAGGACCCTGGATCATGACCTGAGCTGAAAGCAGATGCTTAACTGAATGAGTCACCCAGGGATCCCTGGAAGTCTGCATTTCTTTCTTTCTTTCTTTTTTAGAAGAGGAAGAGAAATAAATATAAAGAAGGAATGATATTTTGGAGTCTTCAGTTTCATGGGTGACCTTTGGAGGGATAGTTTCTGGATTGCTAAGATTATTATAATAAGATTTTTATAGCTTGCCAAATTCTCAAGGTGGTTGGGAACTATGAATAATTTATTTACAAACTCAGAGCAAAGATCACTGGCTCTAATTCTTATATAAATATTAATAAAACCAGTGCATTATTTTATAATAACTTTCCCAGTGGCTTTTTATTCCTGAGTACCTTTCTCCAGTGTAAATTATATTATGTAGTAGAATTTTGAGTCTAATTTAAAGTTTATGTTTTTCTTCCATTTCCTTGGTTTCATATTTGATTAAAAAAAAAAAAGATTTAGGGGCGCCTGGGTGGCTCAGTGGGTTAAAGCCTCTGCCTTCAGTTTAGGTCATGCATGATCCCAGGGTCCTGGGATTAAGCCCCACATCAGGCTCTCTGCTCAGCGGGGAGCCTGCTTCCTCCTCTCTCTCTGCCTGCCTCTCTGCCTGCTTGTGATCTCTCTCTCTGTGTCAAATAAATAAATAAAATCTTAAAAAAAAAAAAAAGATTTAGCCATTTATTTGACAGAGAGAGAAAGTGAAAGAGCACAGGCAGAGTGGGAGTGGCAGAGGGAGAGCAAGAAGCAGACTCCCTGCTGAGGAGAGAGCTCAATGCAGAATTGGATCCTAGCACCCTGGGATCATGACCCAAGCCGAAGGCAGATGCTTAACCCACTGAACCACCCAGGCGCCCCAGGTTTTATATTGGAGAGAAATAATGGCATATAACTTTTGGTTATGTTTTATTTTAGAAATCAGAACTGTATCACTAAGATTTTCTACTCACATTTTCTATTAATTATTGTTTTCTGATAAATTCTAGAATATTTCCACTGAAAATTGTCTGATTTTGACTGCTTATCAATAAAACACTTCTTAAAAACCAACCAAGAAACAATGCTACAAATGTTACAGCAAATCATGTTTATTCATAATGCCTTCTATTTTTTTAAAGAAAACTGAAGAACAAAGGAATTTCTTTTAGGTTTTTGCTAATATGTAGATAAGGAGGCAGTCTTGCTGGACTCAGAAACCGTTTTATTTATCTTTTTAGGTTTCTTAGTGTAATTCACACATAACCTAGTTATTTCTGTTTTTGAATTTTAAACCCAGCTTTTCTCCACAACTCTTCTGGAACATATTCTGGAAGATGACACTAATACATATGTTACTAAAAATATCAGTGTAAAGTGGAATGCCTTACACTTAACCAACTGAGCCACCCAGGCATCCCCCCAAAATGAAAATTTCTTAATAATAAATCCCAACTACCAAAAGATCTTAACCAAGAAGGAAAATTCAACAGTGTAATTTCTGCAAAGGGTCAAGTAGGTAATATTTGAAAGGTACCCATAGGATTTAGGAATGAAGAGGTATTTGGGTAACCTTGTAAGTTGTGGTTTTACTGAAATGTTTGGTGTAAGAAACAGGTTTCAGAGGTTAAAGAATAAATTGAAGGTGAAGAATAGTAAAGTGAACATAGATGAAAGTTCACAGAAATTTGGCTGTGGGAGAGAAAAGGGAAAAATGACTGCAGTAGTTTGTGGGAGGCAGGAGTTCAATGAAGGATTCTGTTTAATTTTGACTGCATCATTTCTAAGATGAAAGTCAAGTAAACATACTTAAATGCTGATGCTGGGAAGCCAGCAGAGAAATCAAAGCTGAAGATCCAAGAAAGAGGTAATAATGGATATAATGATGACCCTAAAAAGGTGGGAAGATGTAATCCAGAACCTAAAAAGAAAAAAAAAATATGTAGGCAGAAATTGGCTTTCCTGATACATTATAATGCATTAAAAAATGGAAGGAGAATGTTACTATAGCTTAGGTCATATATTTAGAAACTACAGACTAGTAATTCTAAAATAAGAAAGAGAAAAAAATGAAAATAAAAACATAGCTAGGGGGGCACATGGGTGGCTCAGTGGGTTAAAGCCTCTGCCTTCGGCTCAGGTCATGATCCCAGAATCCTGGGATCTAGCCCAGAGTAGGGCTCTCTGCTCGGCGGGGAGCCTGCTTCCTCCTCTCTCTCTCTGCCTGCCTCTCTGCCTACTTGTGATCTCTGTCTGTCAAATGAATAAATAAAATCTTGAAAAAAAAAACATAGCTAGGAAAGTTAAGAGAAAAACAACTGAAAAGTTTGAACATGGGGAAAAATTAGGGAGTTGAGAAGGAAAGATTGGAATTTCAAAAGCATATAAAGATGAGAGTAATTTTTTTCCTCATATTGTAGAAACCTGAGAGCCAGTACTTAATAAGTAGAGGTATTGAAATTAGGAAAGAGAAAAGATCACTCTCTCAGAGGTTTAAAGAAGGGTTACAGGGGCACCTGGGAGGCTCAGCTGAGTAAGAATGTGCCTTCAGCACAGGTCATCCTGGGATGGAGTCAGCGGGAGCCTACTTCTCTCATTCCCTCTTTCTGCTGCTCCTTCTTCTTATGCTCCCTCTCCAATCTCTCTGACAAATAAATAAATCTTAAAAAATTTTTTTTCATTTTTTCCCCCATTCCCATTGTTGATAGAGCATATGGCCACAACAACTGGTGTGCGCAATGGGATGATTTCCTCTGTGCAATGGAATAGTAGTAGGTGTGAACTAAGCAGACCTTATGCATCTGTAGTTTGGCTTAGTTCTTACACCCTGTGGTCTGCTGTGAGAAGCAAAAATGCCGAGAACCTGCTCGTTCTAAGTGGTTGTGGAAACGTGTGAGCAGACATGGATGGAGTTAATACAAAGCTTGGAGCCAAGCGCAGTCACCCTGCATTCTAAAGCCTCTGGCTCAGTCAAGTTGTGGACCCGTGAGCAAGAAAAAAAATCTCATTATAATTTTGGAGTGTTTGTTTTGCAACATTATTGGTCAATAGCTGATTGATGTATCTCAGTTCCTTGGGGTTTCATGAAACCATCATCTGGTTTTTCTTTTAAGGCTCAGAAACCTTTGTAAACTTTGTAGTCTTTTCTTCCTTTACCTTGCTTTTAAGCCTCAGTGTCCCTGAGGCTTTTGCCCTAAACCCATTACCTCAATTTAAATATTTAAATTTTTACTTACTTTTACTTACTATGAGGTATTATATCCAGTGACGGTTTTGATTGCTATCTATATGCTAACTTCTAAATCATTAACTTCAATTTAACCTATATATTAGGCAGATCTTGTCAAAAATGCACTGGCTATCTCCACTTTGTGGTTTCATAAGCTCACTAAATTCCATTTCCTGAACATTGCTTCTCTCCATGATCTATTTCATACTCAACCACAGGGAAGAAACAATTTAAAACAGTTCTGTATTATCGGCACCATTTCAAAAATTAGAATGGGGGTTATGATTTATTGCATTTTTGCTTTATGCCTTTAAATGAGTTACTTGTCCAAAAAAAAAAAAAAAAAAGAATTACCTGTCTTAATTGTCAAAACATCTCTGTGCTTTACATATTATTATTCCCTCCTTTGCAGAGGAGGGACATGGAAGTCAAATAACCTGTGATCAGTGGTTAGGAAGAGGCTGAACTAGATCAAATACTAATCTGTATGACCCAATGTCCACATACTATGGACATACTAAAACCACTGATACAGAAATAACCTGTTTGAATATTCTCCACTGATTGGATGGGCTCTTTAGAAAAATATGTACCACATGAATTTAAATAACTGTCAGCTAATAAGCAAAAAAAGAAAGAGGATTAAAAAGTATGTCAGAAAAAAATTATTGGCTGCTTATTTAAATTCCAAATTTAAGGACCAAACTCTCCAAAGATCTTTTCAAGGTAACATGTATGTATGTATGACCTATTCAACAATAATAGTTACTACTCTCTAAAAAGAGACTTCCTTGCTATTCTTTAATAAACCACCCACATTATTGTTTCGGTGTCTTTGTTAATGCTATTTATTATAAATAGTGGTACCTTGTCTCTACATTTATTCATTTGAAGCTTCAGGCTTCTATAAATGATACCCAGATTATTTCCAATGACACTGGTTCCTATAAGTTCCTAAATATTTTTTCTCTAATCAGATTGACAAACATTCATTACAAATTACCTACAAGGCATTGATCTTAATCATATGGAAGTTTTCACACTATATATAATTAGTACCTACCTCATAGGAATTTTCAACATAGTTGGAATTGTGCAAGTAAAACATTACTAAAAGGTAATTCTTGGGCGCCTGGGTGGCTCAGTGGGTGAAGCCTCTGCCTTTGGCTCAGGTCATGGTCTTAGGGTCCTGGGATCGAGCTCCACATCGGGCTCTCTGCTCAGCCTGCTTCCCCCTCTCTCTGCCTGCCTCTCTGCATACTTGTGATCTCTGTCAAATAAATAAATAAAATCTTTAAAAAATAAATAATTCTTCTATATTACTTTAATAGCTTAATATACCAACTTTTTAAGCTATCTCTTGAACACAAAGACTGTCAGCCTATTTTGTGTTCATTTCAACATCAAGTACATTTCATTGAAGAGTTGTTAAATGAACTGAATCTTCTATTTTTAACCTCTTATCCTTGCTTTTTCTTTTACTGCTTTCTGAAAAATATAACTGAAGTGATATAACATCTAGAGAAATATCCCTCTCCCTCAAATCATTCATGAGTTCATATAATTCATGGAATTCATTATAGGAATTGATTTATTTATTTAGCATAAATTTAAATAAACTTGAAATTAACCCAAATCAAAGCTGCGATCTCAAGAAGCTTATTTGTCAAGGACTTCATCATACTTATTTATATGGTAGTATATTTAAGTACATGGAACAAAAAGTAGAATCGATTTACTCAGTCTATTTCCTTATGCTAATAACCTGTTGATTATGCAATGTATTTTCATAGACAGATTTTTTTTTTAAGATTTTATTTATTTATTTGACAGATAGAGATCACAAGTAGGCAGACAGGCAAGCACAGAGAGAGGGGGAGGCAGGCTCCCTGCTGAGCAGAGAGCCCTATGTGGGGCTCGATCCCAGGACCCTGGGATCATGACCTGAGCCGAAGGCAGAGGCTTTAACCCACTGAGCCACCCAGGCGCCCCTCATAGACAGATTTTTTAATTTATGAAATGGCATGACACATGTAAATTGTTTAGCACATTTTTTCACAAAAGAAGCATTTGATAAGGGAAGTGATGGGGAAGTCATGCTGGAAATACTGTTTTTAAGGTCCTATCATGTCAAAAAAAAAAATGTCATGCAGGCAGAAGAGAAGAAAGTTAGTATTCAGGGAGAGTACTGAGGAGTTATGTACATAATAAAATAAATGAAAAAGTAGGTTAAATGTCCAACCAGAAACTCTGTGCTTTGTTGCCTGAGAACCATTGGGAAGTAAAGTTATATGTCTTTTCCACATTTAGTGCTTTACTTTAATATATTATTAAATGGCAGGATTACGCCCCCCCCTTTATTTTCAGATTATACTCTGCTCTATTTCTCACTGCTAAGAGGAGCTAGAGGATGTCAAGTGACCTCCCTGGGTGATAATTAGGATTCTTCTGACCACTTCAAGATCTCTTTCTCTTTGACTATGTAAGTGGTAAGAGATGGGATGATTAATTATGGCCTCACTCTTTTCTCTTGTTAGAATTTGGGTTACTAACTTAAAAAATTAGACAACCACCTATGAATGTAAATTTGTAGTCTATTATAAAAACAATATTGTAATCAATATAAAATTTTAAAATTATAAGTTTTTTGTTGGACTTTCTCTATAGTAGGTCTTCTGTAATTATAAGGATAACTGAAAGTTGACTTAAGCATCTCGATCGTTTGAAAATCTCCACCAATAGACACAGTAATGATTTTCAGAATATCAAGAACTAGATGTTCATCTGAAGAATTAATAAACCCAGGAAGTTCATGCAATTTGGATAACTCATGAAAGTGGAGATTTTCGGAGTTGTAGTATGGGATACTTCTGGAATTAATAGGTTAGGGGGTAACGTTGTAAAATCTCACTCAAAGAATCCCATATTACTGAAATATATCTCCTACACCTCTTCATTTCAGACATGATTAAAATGTTGATCAATAATGAAGTTATCTTGTCCATCTTTAGTAGAAAGTGAAAAGATACAGTAGCATATTGAATTGCTAATCCTTTATCATTGAGATGCTATCTTCTCTTGTATAGTCTCAAATAAATGTTGCTGGACAATAATACTATATATTCTTTGCTTTAAGAAATGATACTTTGAATTGGCTTTCCTGTAGACTTTCATTTATTCAATTCTGAACTAGTTACCTTATAAGATGTAATTGTTGTCTACAACTCTATATAAGTTATTTTATGAACACATATGTAGGCATTCATCATAGAGCAACCAAAATGCAAGATTTTATTTCAGTGAGCTAAAAGTGAGTATATCATGTTAACTCTGTGCAGCTCGTTCAACTTGAGGACTTTATACTATCCAGCTCCCGGTGATTCTGATTTCTTCAGGACCTACTCAAACAGAATGTGACCAATATTAAGCTTTCTGCTCTGTATGCAATTCACTCACTAAAAAAGGGACTACAAATGCTTAGTTTCTTACAAAAAGATAAATATTGATCCTTTTAGCCCAGAACCTCACCAAAATTCTCATGGTCATTCTACAGCTGAATTCCCTTTGGGTGAAAATTATTTTGTAAGCATTTGTGTGTGTGTGTGTGTGTGTGTGTGGAGAAAGGAAAAATGGATGAAGAAAGGAATGAGATGAAAATATATAACATGATTAAATTATGATCTGAATTTTATTTGCTTTAGACATCCTCTAAGTCTGATTCTCAAGCATGAATATGTGTCAGATATCATTGGGATAGCTTGTTAAAACAGATGCTCTCCAAGATTCTGGTTCTGTAGTCTGGAGTGAGTTTGGCTAATTTGCATTTTCACAAACACTCAGGTGGTGCTGATGTTGCCTTTCTGGGAACCACCCTTTGAGTAGTACTGTTCTAATTACCTTTGATACCAACCCTTCTTTGTTAACTGATAACACTTTTTTTTTTTGCTAACTGGTAATGCTTACTTTCAGAAAATAATAGCCACATCAACAGTATTAGCTAATGGAAGAAAACAGCAAAGCAGCTTAAGTTATTGTATAATATGATGTGCATTAGCAGGATTCTTTTCCCTTGATTTAACATTACTAACACATTTTTTCCTTACTATCAAAAAATAACACAAGTAATCTTCCAGGGCCTGAATTTATGACTTGTGTTAAAGAAAAAAATGACATTCCTGTTGCTTTTAAGAAATAAATCTGGTAGGGTCTCAAGTTTTTATTACAATTAAGTCTGGGGGGAAACAATGGGACATACCTAGTGCTTTCTCATTACCAAGTAATTTCAAGCTTTTTTTAGTCTACCAGTTAGAGAATATGGGTCTGAATGTAATTTGCCATGACAAGTAACTAGTAAATGTACCCTTGAGATTAAGGATTAAATTACACACATATTTCTAATATGTGTTTGAAAGTCAGGATGGTAAGACTATTTTACAACCTATGCTAGATATTAAAATTATCTGGGTAACTTTAGCAATACTGATGCCTGGGCCCCACCATTCAGATATTCAGATTTGATTGATTTGGTTCCAATCTTGACATAGGGAAATGGTTAGAGGAAAATGATTAAAGAGGGAAGTGCAGGCAAAAAAGCCAACTACCTTTTCTTGGAACCTACTTTCCAGATGTTAGGCATTACATAAGATATTTTATCAATATTGCCCCCTAAACTTCACATAAACTCAAAAGATAAGTATTAAGTAAAAACCATTTTTTTAAAGTCTAAGGAAAGAGATTTGAATATAGGAATAAAATAACTTTCCCATGACAAGAGGTTATTTACTAGGTAGGGGGCTGGCCATTCGAACCCAGGTTGAGGTGGCTCCAGTGTCCTGCCTTCTCCATTTCCTTGTAGAGATACTAGATGCCTTTTTCTTTCTTCTTCTTTCTCTTCCTTATCTCTAGTTCTGCTTCTTCTTCTTCTTCTACTACTACTACTACAAATCTAAACAGCTTGGAATAAGAGACAAACTCTAACATAAATGTTAAAAGGTTAGTGTAATGTGTTGAGCAATGTTTCCTTTGGAATACAGGCTCAGGATATATGATGAGTAAAAGCTTTACCTATAGCACCTTGCTGTTGGATGTGGGCAAATACAACTGTCTGGATATAGGAAATCTGACTGTATTTCCCAAGCATGTCTGGAATTCATAGGCTTAACCTATAGTGAAAAGAGCATCAGAAGATAGGTAGATAGCCTAAATTCAGAATCTGGCAACAATTATTAGTGTAATCATAGTTGAAAACCAACTGGATCTCTTCACATGGTTTTACATGGTTTTTCATGTAGAGAGCTTAGAACAATGTCACTTGGTATGTAATCATACTCTTCATATTACAAATATTATTCTTTTATACATTGGCTTTCCAACTTAAAAAAAATTCTTGGTTTAAGTTCTGGCATAAACTCTACTTAAGTGTCATCTAGTAAGCTAAATTAATATTTAAAATGAGAGAATTTCTGCTTATCAACTGGGTGTCAACATTAGCAAATACCAGATCATCTTCAAATATACTTAATTTCTCTTGTGTCAAGTCAATTCTACTCTTTCCTTGAAGGCGTCCTGTAGCTTCATGACGAAAATGTTTTCACAGCTCTATATGAAAACATGGTTTTATTTTTCTTGCTTTGGCTTAAATTGAAGCCAGCATTATAGTCACCATTGGATACAATCACTCCTTTAAGCATGGTGCCTAGTAGGTTGGAGGAATCTCTTTTAGTATTTCTCAAGCAAAATAGGGGCCTCTTATAAAGGAATTGTGCCTATGAATTCTTATAAAATTAGGTTTATCATAACTAGGTCTGAAATTATTCATTCTTTAATGAGCTTTAAAGCTACTAAGTAAACTGGGGATTTCTTTGGCAATCTTTCAAGAAGAAATTTTCTAAATTTTTCATTGACTGACTTATAACAGCAGTAGATGTAATGCCTGGAGTCACGAGAATTCCCCAAAGAGGCCACCAGAGACGTGAGTCAAAGCCAAGTGGCAAGGGTCGTTTATTGAGGGTTCGAACCCGGTCCTCTGCGCACTCAGCAAGCGGTGATGCTGCGAGGCCCCGAGGTGAGTAAATGCAAGGTTTTTATAGGCATGTACAAACAAGGTAGAGTGGGACTGATCGGTTGACATTTGAAAAGGGTATTTGGCATAACCTGATTGGTCTCAGGGAGCGCGCGCTTTAGCAAGCAGGAAGTACAGAAGCAGAACTGGCGGTTAACAACGGGGGGATTGGCTACTTTGTCCAGGGGATATTTTTGAAAGTTGTTTGTACCAGGGCGGGAAAGTTGTGGTTGCTGTTGCTCTACTGATTACCAGGGTGGGAGTAGTGGTTGCTGTTGCTCTACTGATTACCAGCGTGGGCCAGGGCGGTTAAAGTTGCAGGGAGCGGCCAGAGCAGTTTGGGCCTTGATAAGCAGACTGGACACTCACAGTTTAATGTAAACAACAGAATGGCTACTGCCTCAAAATGGAGTTACTTTGGCCCTTCATAGACTGTTTTAATTTTCTTTCTCTGCTTTTTATGTTTTCATGTGAAATCAGGAGTCTATAATATATTTCCTTTATCCCACCTGATGGATATCTGTTTTTAAAGCAATGTGCATCGGGACGCCTGGGTGGCTCAGTTGGTTAAGCAGCTGCCTTCGGCTCAGGTCATGATCCCAGCCTCCTAGGATCGAGTCCCACATCAGGCTCCTTGCTCAGGAGGGAGCCTGCTTCTCCCTCTGCCTCTGCCTGCCACTCTGTCTGCCTGTGCTTGCTCCTGCTCTCTCTGACAAAAAAAAAACAAACCGGGACTAGAACCCAGATGTAAAGCAATGTGCATTTTCATTTGAAACCAAGAATATACTAGATGGTTATAAAGATATTCTTGAGGATTATAAATGTTTTTTAGTTCCTTCTCTAGTGAATTACCCAGTAGGCGACCAGTCAACACTCAGAGTTGGTTTCGGTGGATTCAGTCTTGTCTGTAGTGCCCATTAGTCTGCTTCTCCTCCAGTGGGCAGTAAGAGGCCTCCAGGGCAATGGCTGAAGCCCTGTAAGTGCCCCACATGCTGGAGCAGTGAAATTGAATAGATTACTTACGTGGCTCTATAGGGCAAAAATTATACTCTTTTTACAGATGAAGAAACTGAGGCCAAGTGAGGTTATATATTTAGAGTTATAAGTCATAGGCTAGGATTTGAACTCATACCTGATGGACTTTGTAGGTATCCTTCAAGGTTTTCTCAGGCTCTACCATTTATCTTTATTTTAACAGACTGTTTTATGCATTTCTGGGCCCTGGCTGTCCATTTATGAAAATTTAGGATTTCTTTCCATCAAAGCATATTCCAAAGGTGCCCCTTAGGTAGATAGCTTCATTGAATTTTATTTCCTTTCACCTTAGCTGGTGTGAAGTGTTAAACCTTTTAAAGGAAGTTATTTGAGATCTCTACTGTCTGATTACCTACATATTATTAAAGTTCAAGCCTTTTTAAACATTGGACAATTAAAGTTAATTATATAGTTATTTGTGCCTTGAGCACAGAAGTGTTACTCATTCAGCTGGAAATAATGTGCTCAAGATGGAAAAGTTAAGAGTTGCTGATTCATCTTATAGAATAATGCACATTTATGGATTTTTTCATAGTAGGGCACCTAAATCAGTAATATGTGAACACAATGGAAAGATGAAGTAATAGTCACTTTGATTTAAAATGAGGATAGTTGTATTTTCATAGTATAGTATTTAGGGAAGCTTTGCACATAGACCTTTTTAGTTATCAAGAATTTTTTTTTTTTTTACCTCAAGAATTTGCTATATAATTTCTAGGCTATTTTATAAGCAGCTTCTAAATAGCAGTCCTCCTTTACCTGACCATCTGGAATGTAGAATAGAGTAACTAAATATAACAGCTGAAATAAAGGAACTGTAGTGCCTTTTGTTGAAAAAAAGCAATAAATCTTGAATCGGGACCAGAGCCTTGACTATATTTCATGTGAAATTGTGGAACTCACCTTATCTCATTGTGTTTATGTGGTCAATAAAATAAATCATTCTTATTTGCTTAATGTACTCTTGCATGGTTCAGAGGAAGTACATAATATGCTTGCTACATAACTACAAGGGCTCTTTGACAACAAAGTAAGTATTTCTTAGGTATTTACCTTGTGTCAATACCATGCTAAAGTTAAAAGCGTAGAATATTGTTTAAAGATCTATCCTGTTGGCCTAATACTTTAACATTCAACAATGTGGCTTTTTAAAAATTAACCTACTTATGAATTTATTCTATATAATTTTCATTCAAATTTGTCTCTAAAGTATGTCAGAGTCAAAAGAGATAAGTTTAGGGTGCCTTGGGTGGCTCAGTTGGTTAACTTTCACACTCTTGGTTTTGGCTCAGGTCACGAACTCAGGGTCCTGAGACTGAGCCTCACCTGTGCTCCATACTCAGCACAGAGTCTGCTTGAGATTTTCTCCCTTTCCCTCTCCTTCCAGCTCTGTCCCCTCTCTCTCCTTTTCCCCTATCCCTGCTCCCATAGTGCAATAGTGCTCGCTCTCTCTCTAAAATAAATAAGCAAAATCTTTACAAAAAAGATAAGTTTAGAAGATCAAGTTCCTTTGCAGATATTTTGTCTTTTAAATTCTAGCTTTTTTCATTGGCTTTTGAAGTTTTAATTCAGAGTATGCTCTCTTTTTTTTAAAGATTTTATTTATTTATTTGACAGACAGAGATCACAAGTAGGCAGACAGTCAGGCAGAGAGATGGGGGGAGGCAGGCTCCCTGCTGAGCAGAAAGCCTGATGCGGGGCTTGATCCCAGGACCTTGAGATCATGACCTGAGCCGAAGGCAGAGGCTTTAACCCACTGAGCCACCCAGGCGCCCCTAGATAGAGTATTTTTAATAGGAATTTATTCTCCAAGTTATGGATGTGCTAACCTGCAGAGAGATTGGTAACAAGTCCTTGCAATCTGTTCATAAAAGAGATGTAGCTCCTGGGTATGAACTTGGGGCTTTGAGTGGAGACAGGTAGACCAACATGGGTATTTATGAATATTGTAAGTAGGTGAATTTGGTCATAATATTTTGTTGTTGAGATCGTACTTGATTTGCAGTTTTTGAAATACAAAATAATAGTGTTCTTGAAACTCAGTGTTGCCTGGTAACAAAGAGCTTATAAACTCAAACGAGGCTCCATTTATTTTCTGGTATTGTTTTCTCTTGGTCATAAAAAAAAAAAAAAATAGCTTCCAGAAACAGTTCCATTTAATTTGGAAAGTTTGTACCTGAAAAACAGAGCACAATCTCTCAGTTGATCTGTGTGTTTGTCAAGAGCACTGATGATTGATTTGATTGCAGCTGTAGCAATCAGAGAAGTGTTAATTTCATGATCAAGTAGCTTGAAAACACTTCTTTAAAATGAATGCTTCTTGGGCTCCTGGGTGGCTCAGTCTGTTAAACCCCTGCCTTCAGCTCAGGTCATGGGATCTCAGGGGTCGTGGGATCCAGCCCCACATTGGGCTCTCCACTCAGCAGAAAGCCTGCTTCTCCTTCTTCCTCTGCTGCTCCCCCTACTTGTGCTCTCTTTCTCTATCTGTCAAATAAATAAATAAAATCATAAACAAATAAATAAATAAATAAAATGAATGCTTCTTTTATATTTGGTGATTTTTTTCAGTGGGCACCAGGGTATCTCTTGCCTGGGCTTTTCCTGCAGCCCTCCTTTTGACATTTCCATTAAACTGTAAAAAATTAGTGTTGACTGATTAACATCTCACTCTAAGAGTTCTGCTAAAAGCCATATTCATGAATCAAAGTCAATGTGTACCACTGGTAATTAACTTGACAAAATTCAGCTTTCCTGGCTAATCATCTTCTGGCTGCTTTATGTAATGGCTGTCAGTTCAGATCTACAAAACAATTGGAGTCCACTAAAAGGGAGGGGGAAGCATCAGAACTAGTGATTAGGCCATGTTCTCTATCTGAGAACATATTCTAATTAGAATTCTGAAGTATAATGAGGAAACAGAAACATTCAAAAATGTTGACTTGAGATCCCTACATTTATAATTGTATAAAAGCAACCTAAATAGATCAAATGGGTGGTAGGGGTTAAATAATGAGATTGAATGGAATAAATATCCTAGGGTTTACCATATGAAAGTTACTGCAAAGCAGTAGATCACCTACAGCACTGCAGGGCATTGTGGCTAAGAATGCTGCCTCTTGGGGCACCTGGGTGGCTCAGTGGGTTAAGCCTCTGCCTTTGGCTCAGGTCATGATCCCAGGTTCCTGGGATCGAGTCCTGCATCGGGCTCTCTGCTCAGCAAGGAGCCTGCTTCCTCCTCTCTCTCTGTCTGCCTCTCTGCCTACTTGTGATCTCTCTCTCTGTCAAGTAATACATAAAAAATCTTAAAAAAAAAAAAAAAAGAATGCTGCCTCTGCAGTGAGACATGTTCAAATACCTGCTTTTTCTAGTTGTGTGATTTTGGGAGAACTAAGCTTCCTTATGCCCATATTTTCTCATTAAGAAAATAGAAAAACAATTTCATAAACTACATATGTTTAAGGGTTAAAGCAAGTAATAACCTTAATCCATTGCCTGGGATTTAGTAGATGCTACATAATTATCACATAATTCTATTATCAATTATGATCTATCATAATTCTATATTTATGATATTTATATCATTCTATAGAAAAAATCAGGTACACAAATTATTGTCATATAATATGCATTTCAAGAAATATACAAATGAATTCCCCTAAGGTTTCAGAAATGAAGAATGAACATCTGGGTTGGAAAACTTGAAGGAAGAGGAGAAATTGATTTTGAAAATGTTCTTCATAAAGACTATCAACTAAGGTGAGGGTACCTATTTCAATTAAAGAGTATGAGCAAGATCATGCAGCAGGGAAAGAATGAAGTATAATTGAGGAACAGGAAAACCCTCATTTTACTAGATCATAAACTTATGTAATGAAAAGATTCTACTGCAAGCGAAGGCTGGGTATTGTAGATTGACTATATTGAAATCATCAAGAGATTGTTCAGAGTTTCAAAGGATACTTTGTTCACTTTTGCAGCTAACATATTCCAACATCAGGAATCTAAGAGAACCCAGACTCAACCTTCTTTTAAAATCAGAGTTAACTTATAGTTAGTAATTAAAGCCCTTTATAAACTTTTAGAGATTAAAACTGTAGCTTTTGTGGAAGTCAATTTAGTACTGTATTGTTAAGAAGTAGCAAAAGGGGTGCCTGGGTGGCTCAGTGGGTAAAAAGCCTCTGCCTTCGGCTCAGGTCATGATCCCAGGGTCCTGGGATCAAGCCCCGCATGGGGCTCTCTGCTCAGCAGGGAGCCTGCTTCCCCCTCTCTCTCTGCCGCTCTCTCTGCCTACTTGTCATCTCTCTCTGTCAAATAAATAAATAAAATTAAAAAAAAAAAAGAAGTAGCAAGAATCCCAAAAAGGTATAACAACATGGTTTAAAATGTACATTCATTTCTTTCTTAAAATTTTATTTATTTATTTATTATTTTAAAAGATTTTATTTATTTATTTTTAATTTTTTTGAAGATCTTCTTTATTTATTTGACAGACAGAGATCACAAGCAGGCAAAGAGGCAGGCAGAGAGAGAGGAAGGGAAGCAGGCTTCCAGCCAAGCAGAAAGCCCGACGTGGGGCTCGATCCCAGGACCCTGGGATTATGACTTGAGCTGAAGGCAGAGGCTTTAACCCACTGAGCCACCCAGGCATCCAAGATTTTATTTATTTATATGAGAGAGGGAGAACGCAGGAGAGTAGGGAGGATCAGAGGGAGAAGCAGACTCCCCACTGAGCAGGGACCCTGATGCAGGACTCAACCCTAGGACTCCAGGATCATGACCTGAGCCAAAGACAATTGCTTAACCAACTGAGCCACCCAGGGGCCCCTGTACATTAGTTTCATATAAAGACAATAAAATTAAGTAGAATATTTTAAATATTGCTAAAATCTATCTTTGTTTAGCTAAGATTATAGGTCTCGCTCCCAAAAAGAAATCACCTGTGGAGTTTATCAACTTACACAGCAGCTAGACTGACCCTTGAAGATTCTGATTCCATTAGTTTAGAATGCTGCTTAGGCATCAATAATTTTCAAAGGCACAAGAGAATTCCAGTTGTAAGAAGGAGGAGAAAAGACATTTCCTTTCTCTATCCTGAAATCACTGAAACAAAAACAGCAAAAAAATATGTAGACAAAACTAGGAATATCTGTACTCTTGAATCACAGTTTAAGATGAAGCATTGTCAAATGGAATAAATATCCATCCAGGATACAAGAAAATACTGACAGAGGACATATGCAGTTACATTGTATCAGACATAGCTAGCTAAACACCAACATTATTGAGACCATTGGAAAATTTGAAAGAGAAAAGGCAAAAATCCTTGGTTTGAGACAACAGAAACAACATGTTGGAACTATTTACATAAGTTTTGAAGACATGCAAAATAATGCTGTGAAATGTTTAAGATCACAAAATGTGTAGCAGTTGTTTTGAAATGTTTAAGAATTATTTAAAAATTTTGGGATATTTCTGTATGTCAAGAGGTAAGATTGTTGGATTTAGAAAGAGAAATGCATTCATATTGCCAATTGCATGAGATATATTAAAAATTGAGTCATTGTTTGTCCAATATGCAAGTTCAGCCAGGAATCCTGAATTTTATATGGCATCCCCACTGCAGAGGGGATCTAGAAAGGTAAACAGAGGTAAACCAATCACATCTGTAATATTTGATTTATTTAAGGAAAAATCTGAAGCAAATACAGTCAAATGCTAGAATTTGCAGAGGTTGATGTTTAGTACAGGGGTATTCATTTTATAATCCTATTTATTATTGTAAAAATAACTTTGAAGAAAACATAATGGTGGACCGACCACATTGGTAGTAACACAAATGAAAAGCTATCTCGACATAAACTTATCAATAAATCTGAGATCCATATGAAGTAAACATACTACACTATTGAGGTTTAGAAAAGAAGATATGCATAGACAGAAAGATATGCTCTATTTTATTTTTGTATAGGAAGACTTATGATGTAAAGAAACCTGTGATTTTCAGGGGCGCCTGGCTGGCTCAGTGGGTTAAGCCTCTGCCTTTGGCTCAGGTCATGATTTCTGGGTCCTGGAATTGAGCCCTGCAGCAGGCTCTCTGCTCAGCGGGGAGCCAGCTTCCCCCTCTCTCTGCCCGCCTCTCTGCCTGCTTGTGATTTCTTTCTCCGTCAAATAAACAAATACATCCAAAGAAAAAAAAAAAACAAAACCCTGCGCTTTTCATGTTAATCAATAAATTTAATCAATTTCCCAAAAAACACTCAATATAAATTTTTGTGAACTAGACAACATAATTGATTCTAAAATCCATAAGGATAAATAAATTTGCAAGAACTGCCAGACAAATCTGAGAATGATGATTGATAAAGGGGATAACCCAACCTTGTAATAAAATACATTATAAATAAATGTAACTATGATATTACATTTGAGCTGCAGTTGTGTCCTGTCTTAACACATTAGATGGCCATACAAATAAAATTGTGACTGTCATTGCATAATGTGGATTTACCCACAATCTACTTTTGAGTCTTACCAGCATGTTCCTCTTTCTTTTTTTTCTTTTTGCCCTAGTTCAGTTCTCCATCACCTTTCATTTGGCAATTATAATAGTTCTCTAATTGCTCTTCATACTTGGAGTATTTTTCAAGTCTTTCCTTCTACCTCAGTCAAAATGATCTATGGCAAATACACGTGATGTGTTAGCTTCCTTACATGGAATAGTTCCATGCCTCTTAACTCCATACTAAGCAAATGTTAATCCCATTAGTAAGGAATGAAGGAGACTCTAGGGCTGAGCCCTGCTTACCTTTTCAGCACTGTCTTCAGCACTCTAATAACTCTGAAAGCTTCTCCCCATCCCCTCCTGCACTCCAGGACATTTTTCTCTGTCTGGAATTTCCTTTCAACTTACTTCACCTGGCCAATTTTTATTCAACCTAAAAGATTAATTCAGCTACTGTATCTGCCCCTTCCTGGTGGGATGGACGAAGTGTACCACCTCCAGATATCTCCCTGTAAATGTGAATTTTATAGCTCACAAGTGAATCTCACAAGTAAATCTTGCAATTTTTAAATTAAATCTCAGCCTTTCCCATCACTCAGTGTACTCCTGGGGACAGAATTTCACTTATCTTTTTGCACTTAGTTCCTAGTATGTTGTATACATAATCAATAATTAATAAATATTGAAGTGACTTGTCAAATGTCAATTGAAGTCCTTTCAGTAAACTATCACAGACATGCTCAACTAATATCTCACACAAACAAGCAGGCAAATACGTTAAAATTCCTAGAATATTTCTAAATGTCAGCAGTATTTCTCATGTTATGGGCCTTACATCTATTTGTTTACTTCACTTTAAATCAGCTTTAAAAATTTTGACTTCAGTTAAACTTATAAATTAAATAAATAAATCATAATCCACATTTTAAAATTTTCCAAATGTGGTTCAAAGAAAGCCCCTAATGAAAGCCCTCTTTTTTATGGTCCATTCTTCTTTCTCCCTATATATGCTCTATAATGTATCATATACTTTGCCACAAAAAGATATAAGAATGATAAACTAAAACAATGAATCTAATTAGTAGTAATCTGGCCATTTAGCTTTAATTAAAGGCTATTGAGCAATCCCCTCAGTGAGAGACTGAATTTGGTTCCTTTACTGTATTTAAATTTCATTTCAAATGACATACATTGATCACGTATTTGCACCAAGTATTAAAAATATCAACTGACTACTTGAGAGAACCAGCACCTGGGTGTCTACCTTCGGCTCAGGTCATGATCCCAGGGTCCTGGGATGGAGTCCCACATCAGGCTCCCTGCTCCCTGGGAAGCCTGCTTCTCCATCTCCCACTTTCTCTGCTATGTTCCCTCTCTCGCTGTGTCTCTCTGTCAAATAAATAAATAAAATCTTTTAAAAAAAGAAACAACTAGTGCGTTTGCATATTATTATTATTATTTTAAAGGTTTTATTTATTTATTTGACAGACAGAGATCACACAAGTAGGCAGTGAGGCAGACAGAACGGGGAGGGGAGAAGCAGGCACCCTGCCGAGCAGAGAGTCCCATGTGGGACTCGATCCCAGGACGCTGGGATCATGACCTGAGCCGAAGGCAGCGGCTTAACCCACTGAGCCACCCAGGCGTCCCTGCATATTATTTTTATTTTACAGATGATGAAACGTGACATTGAGTGGTGAAGTAAATTTTTCAGTGTAATGAAATCAACTCTCAGAGAAGCAAAGTAGATTAATTGATTTTACTTCAGACTTATTTTCCTTGATCACAACTATGATCTTGTTTTCATTTATCTTTTGTGTTAGACATTTATAAATAACTATTATTAGATTAATTGAATTTTAATGGAAAAATTGAAAATTCTAGCAGTGAATTTGTAATATATTATCATTACTAATTAAACACATTTGAACTTGTTACTTTTTAAATTTACTCTGAGAATGAATTTCTTTTTTTGTTTTCCCGTTTATTCAAAAAGGAAAAAAAAATCTAGATTTCTAGCCTTTCCAAGTGTTTTATGTATACTCCCAAAAAATGAAGCAAAACTATGTCTGCTTATAATAATAGGGCTTTCTCTCAAGTTAGACAAACTGGCCCAATAATATCACATTACAGTGGGAGTTTGGCCTAGAATATTTAAAATATAACCCGTGTAACCTAGCCACAACTGGAGGAAGCCAATAATGTTCTCCTACTGTTTGAAGATAAAGAGAGCTTCAGGGAAGTTTCATTTATCCTGCTCTTTCACTGTGCAGCAAGGTGACTGCCAAGTTGAGTTTTATAATAGCTTAAATGGGCTAAAACTAAAAGCATTTAGTGGAGTGGTATTTCACCATAATAGCTCCACTGGTCAGTAGCTGAACCAAGAGTTTACACACAGAAGGAGAAAGGAAAATGCTTTGTCTTTGTTGCAGAGAATTCTATCCAAATCAACCTGCATTTGATTATTTAATATTTCAAAATTTTCAAAGGAGTTTTTTTTTTTTTTTTTTTTTTTACTCCTTTGCTGCTTTAGAACTCTTCTGTCACTTCTATATCTCATCCCCTTTCATTTTCTTTGCCTTTTATCCCTAGAGGTCTTTCAGGCTCTTATATTAGTTCTCTTATAAGTCTCCTTGATCTTGAAGGCTATCTAATAAGATTTTTACCCTTTCCATGAATATCTGCTTTGTATTATGGTGCTCTGATAACTTTCTGCATCCACCATTTATTGAATGTCTACTATGAGCCAGGCATTGAGTTAAGTATTATCATGTGGTAGATACGTAACTATTAGAACTGGATGAGAACTGGAAAAAAAAAAAAAAAAGAACTGGATGAGAAAATGATACAATCTCTGACTTTTCAGGAGATTATAATTTAGGAAGGAAGAATGACTAGCCAATAACTGAATCCTTTTAACTTACAGTAGAGAATGTGTCAGCTATGGGAATATAGTGTTATGGAAATCCGGAGAGCAGAACAAGGTTATTCTGTAATCTGGTGATGGAGGAGAGGCTTCATGGAAGAAGAAGGCTTTTTGTCTGGTTTTAAGGTATTTGGGGGGGAGGAGGGATTGGGACAGTTTTCTGAGCAGTTGTCCAAAAGAATGATGGGGTTGAGAAAGGACCCAGCATGTTCTGAGCTTCGTTCTGTTCAGTTTGGCAGGAACACATGGTGTGGAGTAGGGAGTGTCAGGAGGTAAGTTTGGACAATTACACTTGCTGTAGACTTTCAAGAACTTTCTTTGAGATACTAATAAGTTTGAATTGTTATGTGGACGATGACAGGCAATACAATATTTGAAAAACAATCATTAGAAGGAGGGGCATAGAGATAGGAGATTGTTGCAATAGTACAAGGTGTCAGCTCTGCCTCTCACAAGCCATGCTATCACATTACTTACCTTTTGTGCATCAGTTTTGTCTGTATAATGGTATTAATGTAGATGATTGGTGTAAAGATTAAATAAGGTGATATGGACCAAGTTTTTGGAACGTGTGTTTGGAAAAGAAAGAAAAGCACAACAGAGATGAATGCATGGATAAAGTGAGACTTGAGAAGTTGGGTCACATTCAGGAGGCTTCTAGAGTGGAAGAGCTGGTAGCTGAGGACTTGTTAAGCATGATGGGAGACGTAGAGAAAGAAGTGAAGTTAGC
Organism: Taxidea taxus jeffersonii; assembly: GCA_003697995.1. NCBI lineage: Eukaryota > Metazoa > Chordata > Mammalia > Carnivora > Mustelidae > Taxidea > Taxidea taxus. The sequence goes on from RCUC01154266.1 coordinate 40,945, forward strand.
TATTAAAGTTTCCAACTTGAAAAACAGGTATGATAACATGAAACCCTGTACAGGAGGCCAGAGGTGATAAAAGAAACTCCTCTAATACTTTTGTACAAAATCCTCTCAAGGAAATGTACATTCAGTTCCTGTTAAAAAACATACGGCAGGAACTTAGAATGGAGGTACTAAGTGGGAGAGACTTGGTAGTTAGTGGAATAAAAGTGGTTGCTAAAGCCTTTGAGGGTGAATATAGGAAGAAGTAAAAAGAAACTCTGGGGTCCCCCAGTTTTAAGAATGGACAGAGAAGAATTCTCTAATGATAGATTCATGAATTTACTGGGAAGGGAGATGTTTGGGTATGGAGACTCTTACATGGAAGCACAACACATATGTAATATTAGTGGGATATATTTGAAAAGTAAAATCACGGGGCGCCTGGGTGGCTCAGTGGGTTAAAGCCTCTGCCTTCGGCTCAGGTCATGATCCCAGGGTCCTGGGATCGAGCCCCACACCGGGCTCTTTGCGCTGCATGGGGCCTGCTTCCTCCTCTTTCTCTGCCTGCCTCTCTGCCTACTTGTGATCTCTGTCTGTCAAATAAATAAAATAAAATCTTTAAAAAAAAAAAAAAGTAAAATCACTTTCTTAGAGAACATTAGAATATCTTCTTTCAGTCACAACCATGGTTATCATTTTATATCTATTTTTAACCTTTATTTCTTAAAAAAATATTTCTTTATATATATGTGATTGGAATATAACAATTTGCAAACTGCTTCATTCACTTGACATTTAATGTGATCCATATTGCCACATAATTATAATTGCTATGTTTAGCTGCTATAAAATAGTCCATGTTGAATTGTACCATATTGATTTATGGTACAATTTATCTCCTATCAGGAGATACACAATTTTATTTATTGATTGATTTTGTTCAGACAAATATCTTTTTTTTTAAAGATATTTATTTATTTGAGAGAGAGAATGAGAGAGCATGAGAGGAGAGAGGTCAGCAGGAGAAGCAGACTCCCTGCCGAGCAGGGAGCCCGATGTGGGTCTCGATCCCAGGACTCCAGGATCATGACCTGAGCCGAAGGCAGTCACTTAACCAACTGAGCCACCAGGTGCCCATTGTTCAGGCAAATATCATAAGACTTAAAACTTTTTTCTAAATTTCCCATTTTTTCTTAGGTAGTGCTATGTATGAGACTGAACACTGATTACAAAATGCCTACTCAACAGATGTGTTATTTATTTTTACAAAGAACTACATGTTTAACTTTTCAACAATTATTATTATTATTATTTTTAAAGATTTTATTTATTTATTTGTTATAGAGAGAGAGCACATGAGCACAGGCAGACAGAGTGGTAGGCAGAGGCAGAGGGAGAAGCAGGCTCCCTGCCGAGCAAGGAGCCCGATGTG
>RCUC01154267.1:0-55059 GCA_003697995.1 Taxidea taxus jeffersonii
TGTTTCCTTCCCCACGCCAACATGCCTCTCCTGAAGACATTCCGTCCTCAGCTCTCTGACATCCTTATCTGACAGGTGTCATGGGGGACACGGCTTGAACTCTTATTAATTGCTCACATCTGAGCTAGTGTAGATGCTGCCTAGACAAGTTCTTAGGTTTCCCTTAAACAGGTTTTCACAAGCTCCAACTGCAAAGAGAGAAGAAATAGGCAAGAAGGACTCCACCCAGCAAGCAGATGGTGGTTTCTGCCAGCAACATCCTAATCTCCTGGTCTGGCAATCTTGGGCAAGAGGCATTTTCTAGGTTGTGTGGTGCTGAAATTAAAACTTCTCTTCTAGGGGCGCCTGGGTGGCTCAGTGGGTTAAGCCTCTGCCTTCGGCTCAGGTCATGATCTCAGGGTCCTGGGATCGAGCCCCGCGTCGGGGTCTCTGCTCGGCGGGGAGCCTGCTTCCTCCTCTCTCTCTGCCTGCCTCTCTGCCTACTTGTGCTCTCTGTCTGTCAGGTAAATGAATAAAATCTTTAAAAAAAAAAAACTTATCTTCTAATGACGTCTGAATGACGTAAAACAAAGCACAGACAGGTCAGTATGTGGGACTACTGGCTTGTCTGGGCAGCATACTCACTGAACAGGATAAAGACCCAAGACTGGGCAGGGAGGGGAAAAGGCCACATTTAAAGACCAAAGAGGGGCTCAAGACTGTTTTTGTTTTGCCACTTATTAATTGTATCATCCGGAAGTCAGTACCCCATCTAAAAGTTAAGAACACTATTGTTCATAAAACTGTTATGACAATGAAATGGAATAACAGTGGTAGAAGCATTATTCAAATATAGGCTGCTGTTATTATGAGAGCAATTAGACTTAAGGTTAGTTATTAAACCCTGAGGGATGCCCTGACAAGTCTGGTCCATCCTTATGGTTGAGATCTCAGCTTTCCTTGACCACAGGGTCTCAGGAAGCCACTCAATGCACATCATCCTATTTTAAACCACTACAAGCCCTTATCTCCTTCTGATATTTTTGTTTATTTATTTTTTTTTTTTGTGATCTGTTCCTAGCATGTAAGTTCCACAAGAGCAGAGCTTTGGTTTATCTTGTTCATTGCTGGATTCCTGGCACAGAGTAGAACAGTTCCCAGTGCACAACAGGCCCACAAATATTGTTTGAGTGCACCAATGGCTCAATTATATGGTAATTCCTTAGATTAGAATATTATTAGACTGGTAAACAGAGAGGCCAAAAATGGTAATCATTGACTATTAGCACCTGGTGAGTCATAGCAAACATTCAGCCAAACATCATTCTTCAGAGAAGAAAGCTGAGACTTCTTTTTAAGATTTATTTATTTATTTGAGAAAGAGAGATAGAGTGAGTGGGAAGAGGGGCAGAGGGATAAAATCTTCAAGCAGACTCCCTGCTGAGCACGGACATCAACACAGGGCTCAATCTCATGACCCATGAGATCATGACCTAAGCTGAAACCAACAGTCAGACGCTTCACCAGCTGAGCCACCAAGCACTGCAAAGGCTGAGACCTTAAGAGAATTCTCAGATCAAAACAGAGAGAGAGAGAGAGAGAGAGCAGAGGAAAAGCAATGATCTGCTTCCAGAGTCAGACTCGTACTCTTTGACCAATCAAGAATTTATCCCAACAATAAATTGTATCCCTAAGTATTATTATTTGTCTGTCTCCCCACATATGATTACTTGTTACTTCCCATACGATTTTAGAAAATGAAAGAGGGAGAAGTATGCTGTCATGAACTCTGAGAGTGGGAAAGATCAGAGATGACCCGATCCTATATTTCTCTCATAATGTGAAACTCCCACACCTCCAACGAAGCAAACGCTATTTCCTGTGGAAGGCTGTTCCATTTCAGACAACTCTACTCATAGTTCCACCATGTGCCAGACATTAGGTTGGGGTCCAGGTGAACTCTAAACTTCCTCCCACTTAGCACACACCCACACACCAAACACTGCCCTTTCAACCAGAACAGCTCCATTTCTACCTGTTCAAACAACATAAAATCAATATAAGTATACTGATTTCCATTACAAGTTTATGCCTAAACAGGGCCCGGGTAGATAAAAATCATTTTGAAAAGCACTATGTTACCAAGCTCTCTCATTGAGAAGGCCGGAAATCTTTTCCACAGTGTGGAAGTGAGTTGAAAGCATGCGCTAGAACAACGGTCACCACCCGTTCTAAGAATGAGGAATCCTCTCTGAGCGTTGCTGGTGAGATAAACTGTCAAGACCCCTTTGGAAAGCACTTTGGCATTACAAAGTGAAGTTAAAGACACACGCATTGTGCAGTTCAACTGTTCTACTTGTATGTTCTCTACAGAAACCTGTGTATCTGGGTACCAAGAACACAAACAAGAACAATTCAAAGATGGTAACAGTCCAAAAGTCCATCAAAATAGAACTGGCTTTTTAGAAAGTATAATCTTACAATGATATATTCTGACACAATGCAAATAAACTACAATTTTGTGTAGTAATGTACATCTCACCAATCTAATAAGCAAAAGCAGCAAAACACAAAAGAATATAATCAGTTTGATTTCAATCACAGAAACCTCAAAAATATTGTTATGGTATGCATACATAATTAGAAAAATATTTTTAAAGGCAAGAAAATTATAATTATACAAGCCAGGTGAGAGGTCACTTCCGCATGGAGGGGGGACAGACAGCAGAGATGGGTCATATTTAGGGCAAGTCCCAGGAGAACCACTGTACTGCTAGCAGTGTTCTCTCCTGTGATTTAGGCAATGACTATACAGGTTTTGAATTATTATTAAATTGGCTGTATATATTTTTTGCACATTTATATGCCATTTCAAAACTGCCACACACTCTCAAATGACTGAGTTCTACTTTTGCTTCTAAAGGTTCTACCAGTGTTTGTTGGGCATGCATGGCCTTGAGCCTAAAGCAATAACATTAACACTTATCAAGAGTCATACCCCATGAGTTGGGGGTAATTGGAGGGGGAGAAAGACCATGAGAGACTATCGACTCTGAGAAACAAACTGAGGGTTTTGGAGGGGAGGGGGGACAGGGGGTTAGATGAGCCCAGTGGTGGGTATTAAAAAAGGCATATATTGCATGGAGCACTGGGTGTGGTGCATAAACAATGAATTTTGGAACACACACCAAAAATTAAATTAAACTAAATGTTTAAGAAAAGAGTCATACCCCACAATTTTGCAACCACTAGTATAGGAAAAAAAATACTGGTTTGGAGATGGGGTTCAGGTCTGAACTGTGGTCCAATGAAACAATCCTTTCCCCTATCTGGGCCTCCATTTCTCCACCTGTCAGAAAGAGGGTTGAACTGTATGATCTCTTGAATCTCTCTAAATTTTGATACCTGTAATTATTGTAATAAGAACTTTCCTAACACCAGCTATGTGACAGCTTGCAGTCTCCTGAGGTACACCTCATAAATCCTTTCCATGGAGATGTCTGCTTTTACTTCAAAGCCACCCATGTGGCCCTCATTCAAGCTTCGAATGGTTTCTGTTGCACCATTTGTGCAAAGTGGTGCCAACAGGCTGTGCAGACCACCTGCTGGGGAACTATCAGCCCTCTGGAAGAGGGAGCACGCGATGTGCAGGAAGCCCCATGCTTGACCCTGAGAATGGGAGCTACCATGCCATAGTGTGACTCCCCAGCCACTGTGCCATTTTCATCAATGGAGCATCAGAACTCCCCAGTGTGACAAGACAACTTGATTCATTTCCATAACTGGCATTCAGAATTGAGCACAGCCTTGGGTATAGGTTTCTTACTGTTCAGTTTCTCATGTCACCATCAGGCTGTGATGCATGATTCTGGTTGTGGCAGATGGAAAAGGAACCTCCTAATCTACTAAAGAATTTCAAGAAAATGAACAGATGTGGCAAAAGGTAAAATTGAGGGGGGCGCCTGGGTGGCTCAGTGGGTTAAGCCTCTGCCTTCGACTTAGGTCATGATCTCAGGGTCCTGGGATCGAGTCCCGAATCGGGCTCTCTGCTCAGCAGGGAGCCTGTTTTCCTCTCTTTCTCTGCCTGCCTCTCTGCCTACTTGTGATCTCTCTCTGTGTGTCAAATAAATAAATAAAATCTTTTTTTTTAAAAAAAGGTAAAATTAGGGTAGGTAATAGGGAAATGAGTAACTTGATAAGAATGGAAAGTGTTTGGGAGAAGAGTAGGGTATAAGGGGGACCAGAATTTCTACATTTTTCAAAAATCCTGGGATGCCACACCCAACTCATACAAGGTAATTCAGAGCATTTAATGCTGGGCCAGATATTTATGACATCATCTGGGGGGTGTTATTATTTTATTATTATAGAAGCAATACATACACATTTTAAAGATAAGAAGATAAAAATACAAATAAAAACTTGACATTCCCACAACCCAGAGATCACCACAATTAACAACTTCCTGCATATATGTTGTTTCTTTTACCAAAAGGAAACCATACTGTAAATGTTTTTTTACAGTGTACTTTTCATTCACTGGCCTCCATTTTTTCCAGGTGAGTGAGTTTTTATCTCAACCCATATCCAAACCATATTCAAATTTCACAACATCACATTAATGTCCCCTACAACTGGTTTTTCCAAACTGCTTAGGAATTATTGTATTTCTTAACCTGGACAGCAGTTAATAAATGTTCACCTTATAATTATCCGCTGATTTCTATAAAATATTTGTGCACTTTTATATAGAAATATAAGAACACATTTTATAATAAAAAAGAGGAAATGTCACACAGCCTTTATGAGCATCAGTGTACTTTTGCTCGTTCTTTTCTTTTTTTTAAGATTTTATTTATTTGACAGAGAGAGAGATCACAAGCAGGCAGAGAGGCAGGCAGAGAGAGAGGGAGGGGGAAGCAGGCTCTCTGCTGAGCAGAGAGCCCGATGCAGGGCTCAATCCCAGGACCCTGAGATCATGATCTGAGCAGAAGGCAGAGGCTTTAACCCACTGAGCCACCCAGGCACCCCAGCTTGTTCTTTTTTAATCAAGCTCCTTCCCTATTTCATAATAATGACTTATTAAAGGGCAGTCATTCTGTAAGAGTTCAAATACTAATAGCTACATTCCCACTAATTTCAAAGACAGCAAACAAATGACCAGTCTTCAGCTACTTTTATCTTTATAGGTACACATTTTTTTAGAGAAAACAACTTTTGCCCCACAAGGGAATGGTGAAAAAAATCCCAAAGTTTTTGTTTATAAAGAACATAATAATTTCACAATATCTACGTATATCAAATTATTGCATTGTACACCTTAATCTTACACAATGTTACGTGTAATTACATCTCAATAAAGCTGGGAAAAAATAAGGTCTATGAGACAGAAAGAAATGAATACTTAATTTTTGCTTTGTTATTTTGCATTCTAATAAAAACTGAGGTGTATTTTTTGGTCAATTTAAGTTTAACTCTAAACCCAACAAAAGAAAGGATTTCCTCAGCACAGTGCTTGCACGTCTTTTCCATATAATGGCACTCATAGTAAAATGACAATATTTGCACAGTGCAGATCACATGAATAGATGAGGACGTCTATAACTAGAGGAGATCAATATCTCAACATTTCTGTAAGAACCTCTGTAATACATATCTAGCATCCCAGTGCCATTCATGGCACACGAGTTGGGTAGTCTTGCCTAGTCCTATATTTATAGCAAAACAATGCCTTTGTCTTTCCTTATTTCCCTCAGTCTAATCAGAGCCATATCAGGCAAAACTGCACCTAAACTGAGTATATCCTATAACGATCACTGTTCCTAGAAATGTCTTATCTTATTCACCAGGATACCTTAATTCAAGCAGGCTTTTTGGGGTTTTTTTGTTTTGCAAATGCCTGCCCAACCTCATTGTTCCCTCTCCCCGAAGGATAAAACCTAGCAATCTTTAAAAACACCATTCATATAAAACTCCTTCTATGATGCCTCCTCAGTCAGAATTAATCGTAAGTTTAAAATCAAACTCGTTAACCACACACTCCTCTCTCCCTGCATTAGCCCCACCACCATCACTATACACCCAGTTTTACAACTCAGAAATCTAGGAATTCCCTTTAATAGTTTTCTCCTTCTCCCTCAACATCTAATTAGTCCATGGTCTAGTCATCTTGTACCCTAGATATTTCTCAAATTGGTCTCCTCTTCTCCATCCCTGATCCTCCTGCCTTATTAGGTCAACCAATGCTCACACTAGAATCATTGCAAAAGCCTTCATGCCCCAGTTTCACTTCTCTCTACAAGGTTGTCCACATTGCTACAGAGTTACCTTTCTAAAGCAGGCATCTGATTTCAGTTCCTTATTAGAGTTACCAACTGTTCCAGTTTGTCCAACACTGAAGCATGTCTCAGGATGTGACATTTATTGCCAATGCCCAGAAAGTCCAGGCAAACCAGTATGGTTGGTTACCTACTTAAAACCCTTAAATCCCTTCAGAATGTCATGCGGAGTTCTTCCTAATCTTCCCCACACTATCTTTTCAGCCTCAACTCTCTGTTCTCCCAGTCCCACTCCACCACACACACATACACCTGCATACCCGCTTTGCCAAGCTACATTCAGTTCTCTGAATGGAATGTGCTTTGTTCCTTTACATCTCAGTACCTTCGTACATTGTGTTTCCTTCACTTGGAATGCCCTTCACCCTAACTGGGCTTGCTGGTAAACTCCTATTCATGCATCTAGACTCTTTTCAATTGGCACTTTCCCACTGAAGTGATCCAGGAATTGGCTGTAGCTTCTTCTGTGTTCTCACAGAAACTTCTATATTCTGCTGTCAGAGCACTAGCCCACTGAAGTCTATCCTCCTCTACCACCCCACTGTATAACTAATAGCTTGCACAGGAAATCCCACATATTAAGTGTTTAATAAATGAGGGAGGGAGGGAGGGAAGGAAGGAAGGAAAGAAGGGGAAAGAAAATAAAGGAGCTATAGACCAATCTTCTTCAGGAACGTAGAAGCAAAAATCTTCAACAAAATATTAACAAATCAAAGTAAAAGAATTATAAACCATTACTAAGTAAGATTTATTCCAAGGATAGGAAACTACTTTAAGCCTCAAAAATCAATCTATGTAATCCACCATGTTAACAGATGAAAAAAAATGTTTCTTAATTCAAAAATCACATGATCATATCAATTGACACAGAAAAAAACTTTTAACAAAATTTCACACACATTCATGATAAAAATTCTTAGGGAACCAGGAATGAAAACAAACTTCTTCAACTTGATAAAGAGCATTTTTTAAAACATATAGGTAGCATTATATTTAATGATGAAATAGTGAATATTTTCCCAGTGAGATTAGGAACAAGATGAGGATGTCTACTCTCACTGCTCTTATTCAACATAAAAAGAAACAAACAGCATACAAATTTAAAAACTATTCCTATTTGCATGTGATATATTTTTATATAGAAAATCCCAAGGACTCTACAAAAACAAACAAACAAACAAAAAAACCAAAACAAACAAGCAAAGAAACAAACAAAAACTATCCTAGAACTAATAAGTTAGTTAATCATGGTCATAAGATGCAAGATAAACATATAAAAGTCAACTAATTGTATTTCTATAACCTAATAATAGACACTGAATACCAAAATTTGAAAAACAAGACCATTTACAATCTCTCAAAAAATGAAATACTTAAGTGTAAATCTAACAAAACGCAATAGGACTTGTATTTTGAAAACTATAAAATGTTCTAAGAGAAATCAAATAAGATCCTAAATAAATGGAGAGATACACCACAATCATGGTGTGGAAAACTTAACATAGCAACGATTTTAACTCTCCTGAATTTAATATATAGATTTTACACAATTCCTATTAAAATCTCAGTAAGATTTTTTGTTGATATAAACGAAATTATTCTAAAATTTATGTGGGAAGCAAATGAACTATATCAACTAAAACAATTTTGAAAAAAATGAAAATGAGGTGGAAGCAACAAGTGTACTTGATTTCAGGAATTATTATATGCTTGTTTAATCAAGACTGTGTAGCACTGAAACATAGGTCAATGGAACACAATAAAAACCAAGAAATAGACCTCTATAACTCTGCCCAATTGATTTTTGACAAATATGCAAAAGCAATTCAACAAAGAAAAAAATAGTCTTTTCAACAAATTGTGCTGGAGAAATTGGACATCCACATTACAAACGTATTGCAAACCATATATTTGATAAAGAATAGTATCTAGAATACATAAAAAACACTCAAATCTCAACAGTAAAATACCAAACAATTCAATCAGATAATTGAAAAAAGACCTGAAAATGCACATGGCAAATAAGCACACAAAAAGATATTCAAAATCATTAGTTATTAAGAAAATTCAAATTGAAACCACAATGAGATATCACTCTACAGCTATATAGAGAATGGTTAGAGACAAATGGTCCGAAAGGTTAAGATAAAAAATAGTGAAAATAGCAAGTGCTGGTGAGGATTTGGAGAGTCAGGATCACTCATACATTGCCAATGGGAATGTAAATAGTACAACCACACTGGAAAACAATTTGGTAGTTTTCTCAAAAGGTGAACATGTAACCTACCATACAACCCAGAAATTCTTCTCCTGAGCATTTATCCCAGAAAAATAAAAACCTATGTTCACATAAAAACCTATTCACAAATGTTCACAGCAATTTTATTCATAATATTCAAATACTGGAAACAACTGCAATGTCTTTCAATGGATTAATGGTTTAAATAAATAAGGGCACCTGAGTGGCTCAGTCAGTTAAGCAACTGCCTTCGGCTCAGGTCATGATCCCAGACTCTCTGCTCAGCAGAGAGCGTGCTTCTCCCTTTCCTTCTGCCTGCTGCTCTGCCTACTTGTGTTCTCTCTATCTGTCAAATAAATGAATAATATCTTTTTAAAATTAGAAAAAAAAAAAACCATGGCACCATGAAATGTCATGGAAAACTACTCAGTGGGGCGCCTGGGTGGCTCAGTGGGTTAAAGCCTCTGCCTTCTGCTCAGATCATGATCTCAGGGTCCTGGGATTGAGCTCAGCAGGGAGCCTGCATTCCGCTCCCTCTCTCTCTACCTGCCTCTCTGCCTACTTGTGATCTCTGTCAAATAAATAAATTTTTTAAGAAACTTTTTTAAAAAAGAAAGAAAAAAGAAAACTACTCAGCAATAAAAAAGAATGAACTACTGATACACACAACTTAGATGAATCTCCAGGGAATTGTGCTGAGTAAAAAAAGTCAATCTCGAAGTTCACATAATGTGTGATATTATTTATATAACATTATTGAAATAAGGAACAGAAAGCAGAATAGTAGTTGCCAGGACTTAAGGAGTAGAGATGGATGGGGGGGGGAATGATATGATTATAAAAAGACAAAACAAAGAATACTTGTAATGATGGAAATATTGTGTATCTTGACCTATCAGTGTGAATTCCCTGATTGTGATATTTTATTATAGTTTTACAAGATACTGCCAATGGAGAAAAATGGGTAAAACATACACAGAATCTCTATGCATTATTTCTTGCAAATGGATGTGAATCTATTATTATCTTTATAAAAACTTTTTAAAAATGAATGTGTTGGACTAGATTATCTTTGAGTGATTTTCTCTATCTGAAATTCCATGATCTGGGGAATCTAAGAATCCACTGGCTCTTGGTTATACATGGCTCTACTATTTCCAACAGATGAAGCTTCTTGTACATCTGGACACCAATGTTCATGCTGGTAAGTAAGGATCTGGACAACCAAATGAAGATAAGTAACTACATCAGACAGATCTTACAGATCTAAATCTATTTAGAGGTGGAAAAAAAATAGAGGGCCGGCAAGGGGAAACTCCTCACACAAAATGAATGGTTAACGGAAGAGTTAGAAAGAACCAGATTAGGAAGAACCCAGGCTTCCAAAACAGGGCACTTCCCACCACAGCAATTTGTAAATATCTACTGACCATGCTGACAGCCATTCAAATCCTTAAACACACCCAGCCCAACACTTTCCAGAGCTCTCCTAAACCATCACTGGTGGGTGCAAAATTTGGACAATAAAGAAAAATTTTTTTAAAATAAGATCAGAAGGAAAAGGGTAGGATCAGCAAAATTCTTTTGTCAAAAGCCAAATAGAAAATATTTTCAGCTTTGCAATCCACATGGTTTCTCTAACAACCATTCAGTTCTGCCATCGACATACAACAGCAGAGACAATCTGTAAACAAACGCAAAAAGCTGTTCTCCAACAAAATTTTATTTTCAGAGAAGTCAGAGAGCCAGATATCACCCACAGTCAAAGCTGGTGGACCCTGCCACAAAGAAACAATGGAAACATGTGGTCTTTGCACCTGTGGTGATAGTACCTACCCAATGAGGTTACTGTGAATAACGTATCACACAGAAGTGCTTAGCAATGGGCCCAGGATATAGTAAGTCGTCGATTAGTAGTTCATGGTAACTATGCCACATGAAGAGTGGTTGAAGAAACTGAGTGGGTTTAGATTGAAGAAAAGATGCCAGGAGGCATGAAGATGGGCGACATGTAGGAACAATTTTTAAATTCTTGAGAAAAGGGAGTTGATTTTTGACAGGTGGCCCCAGAAGGCAAAAGAAGTAGAACTAACGAATTCGGGTTAACAGAACCATATGTCAGTTCTGCATAGGAAGTCTTTATAATAGCCATTCTGTCTCACAAGGAAATGACCTGTCTTATGGTAGGTTTCTTTTTCTGAGGGCATTTAAGGAAAGTTTCAAGGGGCAAGGCAATGAGCAGGAGGAAGACGAGTCTGAGTTGCTGGAAAGTTGTTTCTATGGAATAGGTGAAATGAAGTATATAGTAAACCAGTCCTCTACTTTTCTGAATTCTAATCCTTATTTACCTTTAGATCTGTATGCTATTTCATACAGTTTTAGAATGTAATTATAACTAGCTATATTCATCCATCATTCATTCATTTACCTCCCAAAATATATATTGCGTATTTATAAATTTTCTAAGCATTAGAGATATGGCAGTGAATAGCTGATCAATAAGTCATTAAAAATTAAATAGAAAAGCGGGGCGCCTGGGTGGCTCAGTGGGTTAAATCCTCTGCCTTCAGCTTAGGTGGTGATCCCAGGGTCCTGGGATCGAGCCCTGCATTGGGCTCTCTGCTCAGCAGGGCGCCTGCTTTCCCCCCGCTGCCTGCTTCTCTGCCTACTTGTGATCTCTGTCTATAAATAAATAAAATATTTTTTAAAAATTAAATAGAAAAGCATATCCTCCCTTGGGGAAATGAAATATCCTACTTTTATTTGTATATTATTTGGCTATTTTTAATTTTGTTCTATTTTATTTATTTTATTTTTAAAAATATTTTATTTATTTACTTATTTGATAGAGAGAGAAATCACAAGTAGGCAGAGCAGTAGGTGGTGGGGGGGAGCAGGCTCCCTGCTGAGCAGACAGTCCCATGTGGGGCTCGATCCCAGGGTCCTGGGATTATGACCTGAGCCGAAAAGCAGAGGCTTAACCCACTGAGCCACCCAGGTGCTCCTATTTGGCTACTTTTTAATTGGGATACTCTGTAGGCTATTATTTCAGTAATGTTAACACTCAGAAATAAAATCGTTTTCCTGTTCTGGGAGCTTGTGTAAAAGTTCAGAAGGAAGATGATTAGATTTTCCCCCCATAAGATTAAAGGCCCCCACAATCAGGATTTTATTAAAAAACAGATACTCTAACTGTGACCACAGGGGATAGAATTTGCTACCAAAATAATAGGAATATTATAGGAAAATAGCTTTTACTTATCCCTCCTACAATAGAAACAGCAGGAGGAAGCTATATGTGATATTTTCTGGAATGAAATATGAAGGCCCAGCAGTTTGTTACTAGACCCTTGTCATCTGCCATGGTCAGAACTGACCCTTAATATGCACATGTTGTTTTCTGCCTGCAAAGCCACTAAGTAATAGGAGCTTCACAACTTCCTGGTATACACTCTCTCCTCATAGTTCTCTGGTATAGACAATGGCAAACAGCCTTTCAGAGGCAGATCCCATCCTGGAAATTCCTTATTAGCCTAGATCTCTACTGCTGAGAGGGATTTTGAAAGAATGTGCAGACCTCCAAATGGTATGATTTTAGGCAACTGAGAAAGACTCTCAGTCTTAAAAAAAAAAAAAAAAAAAAAAATCCCTCTAACTTTTGCAAAACACAGAAAAAAGACTTGTATGCAGAGATGTTCGCTGCAATATTCGTTGTAGTAGCAAAGAGAAAACAATCTTTGAATAAAAGAATAGGGTAATTACTAAATATTTTATAGGCATTAAATTAATGTTTATTAAGTATTTTAATATTATGAAGAAAAACATATGTAATAATATAAAGTGATGAAAGACAACATGAAATTATACAGTATAATTTCAAATTTAATTGAAAAAAGGTGAGGCACAAACGAAAAAGACTGGAAGTGAAATATACCAGATAAAATATAAAGACATTTGCCTTGAGTGATAGGATCATTGTGATTCTTCTTTTATATCTGTGTTGAGCACATTCTTTTTTTTTTTTTAAGATTGATTGATTGATTGATTTGATAGAGCCAGAGCACACATGTGTGCACACACACGAGAGGCAGGGGAGGGACAGAGAGAGAGGGAGAGAGAAACCCAAGGCAGACTAGCCACTGAGCAGAGAGCCTAACCAAAGGCTCGATCCCAGGACCCTGAGATCATTAGCTGAGTCAAAATCAAAGAGTTGGCCGCTTAACCGACTGAGCCACCAGGTGCCCCTGTATTATGTGCATTTTAGTCACTGAATATGTTTCACTTTTAACATCTGAAAAATAAATACATATGTCTTAAAGGCCCTTTTCTACTTCTTCACAGATATCTAAAATAATAGTAGGAAAACTCTAAATTTTATATTCTCTTTAGCAAAAAAAGCATGTGGGGGACCTGGCCACTTTAAACGTGATCTGCTTAGTTCAATTCAAGTACTATTTATTGACTGTCAGGTTGGAGATTCTGTTTATCCATTTATATGTTTTGTTGAGACCACTCAATCTCCATTTATCTCACTTTTTTCTGTCACACCAGCGACTTCCTCACCGCCAGTGGTGCTTCATGTAGAACTAGCTTTGATCCCAACTCCACATGTGGACGTGTAACTAAGAGCTTGGTAGTCTTCTGGTCGCACTAATAAGTTTGAAAAGGGGTTAGGGGTGCTTGGGTGGCTCAGTCAGCTAAACATCCGCCTTCAGCTCAGGTCATGATCTCACCTGTGCTCCCTTGCACTCTCTGTCAAATAAATAAAATCTTTAAAAGGGGGGCAGGGGGTAAGGGGAGATGATCTAATCAGAGCCAGTTAGAAAATAAAATGCATATTTTCCTGAGACTCTTGAAAGAAGGGCAATTTTTCCCCCACTGGTATAGTACCTGAGACTATGTAATATCCTCGCTTACCAGAAGGCCTCACATAAAGTTTGAAGATGAAACCATCATGGCCCAATGGACACAGGTCCATTACTTCTAAGTAGGAAATCCTCTACCAGGATGAAAGCAAAAATCAACTGATGCTGGATGAGGGACAGAAGCAAATACCTTCTACAGCTTACCATCCTGAAGTCAAGATTCTATAAAATCAAGCCCAGGTAACTGCTAGGGGAGGGCAGGAGACTACCACCTGAAGCCAACTTCAGATAAAAGACAGAGGTAGCTGCCATGCAGAGGATAACAGGAATATTAATAAAACACCACTCCCACTCCTCCAAGCCCAGACACAAAGAAACTTCCCAAGACTAAGCAGAATGAAGGCAAACGACAAACCTCTCTACCCTTATTAGAAGCTTAGCACTGAAGGACAAGTCAATGAGGCCACCGCAGGGGGAGGAGCAAGAGCACAAGGAGGGACCACTTCAGTAATGCAGGCACACACTGATGGCTGATCTTGTTCTAGCACCTGTACCCCTCTTTTCTTCTATGCCCAAGATCAGAGATCTGTGACTTTTGTACAAACAGACCTGGAGGTTTTATCTCTCACAAGCTGAAATGAGTCCAAAGTATAAAATAGCTGCTAAACTAATATGGTATTGGGCTTATTTTGCAGTTGTTGAAGTGGTCACCGTAGTGGTAGTAGTGATGGTAGGAGTAGTGGTGGGGTGGTGGGCTACCACTAATAGTAATAGTAGTAATAGCACTGGTGATGATAGGCACAAGGCCATGTCAAAGACCTAAGGCAGTTAGAGTAGGAGCTTTGGAGTCCAGCAGCTTGGGGGTACCAGATCTGTTTTTGCTCCTTCTTAGTTTCTAGATTTGGCCAAATTATATAATTTCTCAGTGTATCCTTTTGTAAAATTGGCAGTGACCCCTCAAGAGTCCATAAAGAAGATAAAAGCTCTTGTTAAGATGTGCACGAACATTACAAGTTGACCTTATCAGAAACATCTTCAGTAACTTCAGTGTTGCATATAAGATACAGACATGATATAAGACCCTGTCTCTGCTGATAACAACTCACAAACGGTTGGGGGAGAAGGATAAACACATGACTCTACTAAAAGCCTAGTGAAAATTGCCAAGATAGGCATTCCAATTGACTCCAAACAAGAAAGTGATGTGTGACACAGGGGCTCCCTGATGGCTTTAAGGAAGGGAATAAGGTTTGAGATGGGTTCTGGTGAATGGGCAGGACTCAGATAGCCAGGTATCAAGATGGAGACATGGCAGAGAAAATCCATAATATGTTCTGGGAAAATAAGCAGACCACATTTGGGTAAGCAGAGAAAATGGCATGTAAGTAATTGACTGTTGAAATTGGCTAAAGGAAAAACCTACACAGGATGGCTTGGTCTCCAAGCTAATGATCCTTACTTTGCTTGATGATTCCAAGTTGAAAGAGGGCAAAATTGCAGGTAAATGTGTACCATAAAAATTGACCTTATGTTTCCATTAAAAAGCAAGTTAAAGTTACCATGTATCTAGCCAAGCTCATTTCTTAGATTCTTTTGTTTTTGAACTGGCCTCAAATCATTGATCTCACAGTATCATCTCTACTGATTCTGAGACTCAAGTACCAGAGCTTCAAAATCATTCATCCATGGCTCCAAGATGCTAACAGATTCTGGAAATGCTAAAATCTTGCAGTCCCAGCCAGAGCCTTGTGTGTGTAACCACCAATATCTGAAAGTGTCCTAGCCTGAGGAACATATTTCTCTGGAAAGTATGCAGCACACTGGGCCTCCTCTCTGTTCGGATTTCTGAGGGGGCATGTAGGGCATAGCTGTGCTCATTGTCCGGAAGAGTAGCCTTAGGCTGAGGACAGAGTTGAGGAGACAGTATTCTGAGCTGCCTTCCATCTCAACCCAGGCTCTGGTTTCAGACAATTCACTGAGGTTTACTTGACAGGCATCCAGAAATAGCTATAGGCCATGGAAGTAGGTGATCCCACTCTGGTTAGTCTTCACAAAGCTTTAAAATAGCGACAAAGACTTGAAAATGGCACCCAGGAATGAATCTCCTCTGGACACATCGATCGTGCACTAATGATTTTGAAGGTCATTTCTGTGCTCTATGTCTTCTGTTGGCCTAAAGACCCTAGAGGGTTCAGCATTGGTTAATCATTTACTAGTGGATTTACTCATTATCCATAACTAATTTACATTACAACTGACATAAATTTCTAGTTATCACTTCTTATCTCCAGACATGTTCTCCTTTCCTTGACTAAAAACTCATAGTGCTTTGAAAAAAATCAAAAGTGCCACTTAAATTTCTTAAGACATTTCATAGTGATTTAATCCACCTGTTTTAAAACCTCTGAAATCACAACATTGTGTGTGTTGGAGTGGACCTCAATAAACCACCTGCATTGGTCCCTGGCTCAAACTAGTAAAGTATTATTATTTCCACCTTATAAATGAGACAAAGCAAAAGAGATGTGAACATGATTCGCTTTAAGTCTACAAAAATAAATAATGGCAGAGCCAACACAACAATGCTGATCTCCAGTCTCCTAATGTGTTTCTCTCCATTATGCCCTGCCTTTTTGCCACCATTAACAACTAAAGGAGTGCATCCAGAATTTGGCAAAAGTAAAAGGCGTGCTTGGGTGGCTCAGTCAATTAAGTGACAGACTCTTGATTTTGGCTCAGGTCAGGATCCTGGAGTTGTAGGATCAGCCATGTCCCGCTCGTGCTCAGCAGGGAGTCCGCTTGAGATTCTCTCTCTCTTTCTCCTTCTGCCCCTCCCCACCTAAAATAAATAAATCCTTAAAAAGAGAAAGAGAGAGACAACAAACTGTTGTATTTAAACTGGGGTCTTAAGCCATAGTCTTCCATGTACTTAGTCAAAGGAACCTAGTCATATTACTTAACCTCTCCACACCTCAGTTCTTACATGTGCAGGAGAGAGATGATAATTCCTCTTAGGGTTTCTGAGACAATCAAATACATTACCATATATAAAGTTCCTAGTCCGTATCAATCACCGTCTATATAGCCGCTACTACTATCACTGTTTCCACTCCCAACCTGTTTCTAATTTTACCTGTGGGATTCAGAGCTCGTGTCATCTCCCATTGTACAGATTAGGAACCTTAAAGACATCCTTAATCCTACTCATCCCGTTCACCTCTTCTCTCGTACCCCATGGTCTATGGATTGTGAAGTCTTTTCAATTCTAATTTCCAAGTATCTTTCAAATCCCTTCTCTACACTGAATCCTCTATGTCAAGGCTACCTTAGCATGCTGAATCTCTTGTTTATATCATCCCCAACTTGATCCTGATACAGCTTTTTTTGTCGACCAGTGTTTGGGAGTCATTGGAAAGGATAAAATGTGCACTCGTCAGGGTGTCTTAGGAAGTTTTTCATGTTTGGGCCCTCACTTAGCCCTCCAAGGAAATTAAATGCCCTCTCCCAGGGCCAGCTACATGGCCACGTGTCTGTGTAATTCCACAGGGCCCTGCTCTTGAAAGGGCCCTGAACTTGTTTTAAAGCTCCTCTAGAGCCATCCTGAAATTCTTAATAATTGTCGAACAAGGGACAGCTCATTTTCATTTTGCACTAGGCCCCACAAATTATGTACTCAGTCCTGCCCGCTCGACTGTGAACTCCTTAAAAACAAAAGCTTTTTGCTATTCACTCAAAATCCTCCTTGGTTAGCACAGAGAAGTCCTGGCACAGAGCAAGCTTTTGGTAAATATTTGTTGAGTTTATACATGAACGGATGAAAGGATAGCATAAAGCATCTCATACCAAAATAGTGTGGTATGGCTAATTAACTCCGAAGAATAAGCTTTGTTTTTGCTTGGGGGAAAGAGGAGTCAATTGATAAATTCACAAAATGAATGGCCATTCCAAATAAATAACACAAAATTTCCTAAGTTTCTTTTTTTGATTATTCAAACTGTTTCTCCCTTTAAGCCCTGCTGCCTCCCTATTCTTCCAGAATGCAAAACTGCAGGTTAATGGAGCTTGGAATTGTGCTATCAAATATGCCCTGACTGTTTGTGCCAAGCACTACTATGCTCAATTCTGGGAATAGTGAGAAGGGGAAGGGAGAGGCCACAGAAAGGTGAACTAAGCAGGGTCCCTGTCCTCAAGAAGCAATTAAATCTTACTCCTCAAGAGCTTATATCAAAGATGAGTTGACTTCATGGGAGTTCTGCATCAATGAATCAAGAATAAAGACACTAGACTTGGCCAGTGGCCCAGCTTCCTGAACATTTCAACTGACAAAATGTCTCAGGCTGAACACAATTCCCCCACTATGAGATCTGTGGGTTCACTAGTTAACATGGGCAACCAACTCGGAGGTGCTCCTGGAGCATAATAAATAAGTAGCTATTGAGGTGGGGGGAGGTGCTTTTGCTTCCCGGTGTTAGAGAAGAAAAGACAAACATTGGTTATGAAAGTGAGCCAAATAATCAGTAAGGACAGATGTCCCTTGCTCATGCTGAAGGCACGATGGGGTTTCCAGTGTGGCAAAGACCACACACCACCCTGCAGCCTTATTATGCACTCCCTGCAGTACTAACATCTTCCTGTGCTCAGAAACAACATGGAAGTTCAAAGAGAGTTTCTCTCACTTTTCCCGATTCAACAGGTTTTACTTAACCACTCTACTAGTTGATCCAACAAGAGTGATAACATTGAGAGAGTCTAGTCAAAAAAACATAAATGTCAATAAACATATAGAGATGTGCTCAATTTCAAATCAAAGAAATGCAGAAATAATAGAGCCACAAAGTATCATTTTCACATAGCAGGTGAGCCCAAGTTAAAAAGATTGATAGTGCTCAACATTGACAAGTATGGTAAAGAAGGTAAGTACTCTTAAAAAAAGATTGCTAGGTGGCACCTAGGTGGCTCAGTGGGTTAAGCCTCTGCCTTCAGCTCAGGTCATGATCTCAGGGTCCTGGGATCGAGCCCCACATCGGGCTCTCTGCTCAGCGGAGAGCCTGCTTCCCCTCCTCTCTCTCTGCCTGCCTCTCTGCCTACTTGTGATCTCTCTCTATGTCAAATAAATAAATAAAATATTTTTTAAAAAAGATTGCTAGTCAGAGTGTAAATTGGTACAAGCACAATCTTCTGAAAGGCAATTGAGCATTATGTATCAATCAAAATTTAAAACACGCATCCCCTTTTATGCATCAATGTTATATTTAGGACTTTATCCTGAGGAAAAAAATCTGACATGTATGTGAAATTACATGTGCAAACTGTCCATCACAGTCAAAAAATTTAGAATTAACTTAAGTGAGCAACATGAGAGATTTGCTTAAAATAAAATAGTTCATCCAAATACAATTTAAATGTTAAAATAGTTACGTAGAGCTACAATTCTCAGAAGAAAAAATATAGCCATGATACATTTTCAGGTGTAATGAAAAGGACAGCTTAAAAAATATATAGATGGAATGACTCCATTTTTTGTTCAAAGAATATATTTATGAATATGTGTATGCATGCTTTTTGGAACAGATTATGACTGGTTTTATTGTGTTTTAGCATGATGTGTAGTACAAATAAGTGGATGATATCCAAATGCAACATGCTTCCTATATTAGACATGTATCAGGGGGAGAAGGGAAGTCTTAAAGAAATGATATGTTCAGTGGTATGCTGGTAAATATTTAACAACTGGCCTTCAGGTGGGCACGACGCAAGTCCTGTGTGGCATTGCCGATTTCGATGGCATAAATACTCCCAACATTACTCATTTTGGCTTACTGAATATGGAGTAGAAAGAGCTGAACAGTAGCACACCACTGTGTAGTATTTCCATGATACAGATACACAGAAGTAAACAAACACAACAGTATAGAGAATATTAAAGTGTAGTAAAAAATTATAAAGTTTTATATGTTAGATGAGTTAGATGAATTTTGTGGATTCATCTTTTATAAGTCTTTAGAAGAAGGGTCAACAATACTGGTCATGTCTGAGTGGAAGATTTATGAATCATATTTACTTCAATTTTTAGATTCTTATGTCATTTCAATATTTTTGTAGTAAACATGTTATCTTTATAATCAGAAGAATCAAGGGGTTTGTTTTCTTATTCACTAGAAACTAGGAGAGAAAAAAATCAGAGAACAATTACTTTTAAAAACAAGTCTCATAGAATAAAAATAAAACACTTCCCCCAAAGGAGTATGATTTTGTAATGGTATAATGAAGGACAACCGTGAGCAATGTTCTAAACAATTAAACCACAATATTAATCAGTTAACCCAGTTTAAGTCATAGTATAAGGAAATAAGCCTTTGTATTTCTTTTTTAAAATATTTTATTTATTTACTTATTTGACGGAGAGAGAAAGAGAGAGGGAACAGAGGGAGAGAGGAGAAGCAGACTCCCCACCGAGCAGGGAGGCAGATGCTGGACCCAAGCCCAGGACCATGGGATCACAAGCTGAGTGAAGGCAGTCATTTAACTGACTGAGCACCCAGACACCCAAGCACTTAATATTTCTAAGGCATTTCAAAACATAAATGTGTACCCACAGAATTCAAAGGAATTCAAGCTCCCAGGAGGTCTGATACTCCCCTTCTACAAATAATGAAACTTGTTCCAAGGAGAGTTGAGGTTTTCCCAAAGTAAGCACTACAGGGCTGGATGTGAGGTTGCTCAGCTCCTCTCCATTTATAAATGGTCTCTGTAGCTTGTGAATAAAAGTATACAGTCCTTACTTATGGTTACTTAATGAGAAGGATGACCTCACTTTGGGGTTAGTAGTCATTCAACTGGCTAATTTCTGAAGCCCTGACACTTTCTGTCTTCATTTAGATAATAGCAGCTTACACTCACCTAAGATTTTGTATTTCTCAAAACACTTCCCCATAGATTATTTCAACTGATCCTCATAAAGAGCCCTGTGAGATGGTAGAGTAGGAAGGACCACTCCTATTGGACAGATTTGGAAACAGGGTAAAGCAGCAAGTGACTAGCCTAAGGCCAGTGAGAGCGGGGCCTCTGGTCCACTTGCAGCACTGGCTAGGAAACAGTTTGCTCTTTGAGGCTATGAGGAAGTCCTCTGGATGATCCTGCTCTGACCGGTTACTTACTCCTCTTTTCTTCCTTGTTAAATTTCAAACAAATTCTTCTCTTGACTCCTGTCTTACTTTGCACTTAAGATTATTACTTTCATATCACCTAGAGTTGTTCTTTAATTTCTCTTTCTTTTGTTCTAGAATGGAAGACAGTCCCAGGCATCTTTAGGCCTGGAAACATCCGTGTTCTTCTTCATTTGAAATGAGGGCTACACTCTAGAATGTTATTTTTTCTTGAAATTTGCAGTGATTTCTATCATTGGAGGAATGTCTTCTGCAAAGGTCCAAATAGTGTATATTACAAACCAAGAAACTACAAACACTTTAATGTGACACATTTCTAGGCACTTTCTTGGCTTTCTAAAAGGGATTAAAATTCAAGTCAGAGGAGACAGACTTATTCAGGAAATACAAGTCTACAAATTATATATAACAAAACAGATCTTGGGGAATCTAAGATCAGACATTCTCTTAAGCTTTGTTATCTTAAGAGAGAAAGTGTGTTCTGTTAACAGGACAATGTCCTGAGGAAGGACTGAAAAAGGGATCACTGGGCTATATTTAGGTCCAGAGACAAAAGAGGTGCCAACTTAATTAATGGGGGGCCTCTGCCCCTGGACTTACTGACTGATGCCACCTTAGACGAATTCCCAGTGCATCAATTCCTTCATCCTTAAAGTGGGAATCATAGCATGTATCTCACAAAGTATAGTAAAAACCAAATTAGCTAACGGCCAAGGAAATACTTGGTAAACTAAAACTCACTATAAAAATACATGGAATATCTTGAAGCTATCTTGATAATTTTTGCGAGATCTTCCTGTTTACAATACCATGGATAGACCTAGAAGGTATTATGCTAAGTGAAGTCAGACAGAGAAAGACAAATACCATATGATTTCACTCATATATGGAATCTAAAAAAAAAAAACAAAATAAAACAAGCAAACAAACAAAAACAGGCTCATAAACACAGAGAACAAACTGGTGGTTGCCAGAGAGGAGAGCAC
The DNA here is from genome assembly GCA_003697995.1 of Taxidea taxus jeffersonii. Lineage (NCBI taxonomy): Eukaryota > Metazoa > Chordata > Mammalia > Carnivora > Mustelidae > Taxidea > Taxidea taxus. The sequence continues at coordinate 21,574 of RCUC01154267.1, forward strand.
TGAATGAATAGACAAAATAGGTGAAGGAGACAAAGATGTACAAGCTTCCAGTTATACAGGGATGAAAGGTACAGCACAGGGAATGTAGTCACATATATTGTAATAACCTTGTCTGGTGACAGATGGTAACCACACTTATTGTGGTGAGCATTTCATAATGTAGAGAATTGTCAAATCACTATCTTGCACACCTGAAACTAACATGACATTGTATGTCAATTGTACTCTATCAAAACCAAACAAATAAAAAGAGATCTTCAGGATTTTGGAAGTTTACAACTCTAGGCGAGGGGGGCATGGGAAATGGAGTAGTGAGTTACAAAAAGAGAGAGTCAGACACAGCAACAGGCAGGTGGCCATGTTTCTCCAGGCAGAACAAGACAGAGCGCTCAAGACTGCATACTAATGGCCTCACCTCCGCTGAGACCGTTGACCAAATGACTCTGGGCCAGAAAGCACTAAGCCCCTTTTCCATATCAGAGGCCCTCTCCTAACTGGACTTACAGCTGCACACAACATGAAATGGATACACTGACGCACTGGGCAGTGCCATTATGAAGATGATCTCTGAACAAAATCACCACACTGCAGTCTGTAGGCTAGGGAAGGAGTCGTTTCCCCAGCAAATTGTCAAAGAGCAGAAATGAGTGTATGAGAAAAGAGTGGGTGTGTTTCCATCTGAGGATGTGAGGGAGGAGCCCCTGCCTTCTGGTGAAGAGCATTCCAGATGAGGGTCAAGTTTTCAACTTAATATAGAGAATAATAGAATATTGACTCTCCAAAGAAAACATTTTGGAGAAACAAGGACGATAGCCAACAGAGCATTAGAAAGTCATTTCTAGTGATGTTTGTGTAGGGCCTAAAGAGAATGGTCATTCGGCAGCCCAATCTGAAAGAAGTAAGGAGATGGTTAAGAAGCCCATATCCATTTGGGTGCTTTCTATCCCCTTATACTTTTTTCAGCTTTGATAGTAGAAGGGACCTACTCTTGAAGGTCCAAAAAATGTTGTTGCTATAGGAACAGGTAAGCAGATTAAACTTGAAAGACCAGTTCAGGAACAAAGAATTTAATAGTCAGGGCTAAAGCAATTAACCAGAAAAAAAATTTAAATAAATATCTTTTGGGTTTGTTATTTCATTATTAATTCCAGGAAGATAAAATACTATTATAGAATGGGAGTATCGCATTTTAATTACACCATTACTGGCATAAAAGTCTATACTTACTCAATTAGCAGAAAGGCCTCATTAACCCAAAGTACGCATTTCTAACTCTCTCTTGATTACATTGTAAATGAGAAATACAGCTTTAAATTCAGCAAGAACATAAGAATCATCTCTGATTTTCCTATAGTTCTCCAGAAGAGAGCACATCTAAAATAAAGGAGACCGTGAACTACCAAAAGTTTTCTGTAAAAAATCTCCACAACTAGAGACCTATGAGCAAAATTTGAGAAGTAAACATAAAAGTGTATAGGCTGAAAATTGCTAATATTTTACGTTTTCCCCAGCCAACATTATTTGCGAACACAGATATGTGAGAAGAGAGGACAGTCAGAGACTCAGCTGCACTCCTACCTCACAGTGGCTATTCTGCTTCTTCCTATCAAGGAATACACTGCTCCCAACATTAAGGGTTTGCTTAAATTATTTAAGTTCTGAACAGAACTTGCAGGGCTCGTGAGGCTCAAAAAGGCATCATAAAGTGGCATTGTGCTTCTCTCCTTTCTTGATAAAATGAATACAATGTGTTCAGCCTGGCAAATTTCTGCTGTCAGAGATTATACTTACGGGACAGAGAGATTTCTTGGACACTACCTTTTCTCACGTAATACCAGAGTCAAATTGCAAAGAAGCATGTCAGTGTGTCTGAGAGTGTGCGTTCCCGCATGTGTGTGTGTGTGTGTGTGTGTGTGTGTGTGTGTGTGTGTGTGTGGCAGGGGAACAGTATTGGAGGCTGGGAAATGGGAATGGGAAGAGGGAAGTGTGGCTAGAATCTTACCATCTCATTGTCTTCACCTTCATTGAGCAGAGTGTGCTGGCCCTTCTCAAAGTGGTCCCCCATGAAAAAGTGATTCACTCTTCCTCCCTGGCCTTCCTGAGCAGGAGCCTCCGGGACCAACTTGCTGAGCCACTGCAGCTCTCCAGCCGACCGAAAGAGTTAATGATCCTCCAGGTTAAGACTCCTTCTTGAACACACACCTACTCTCAGCAAATGACAATACTTAGCAAACTGAACTCCTCCCACCAGTCACCCTCAGCTCTGAGGAATTTCTGCCTTGCTTACTGCATTGTTTCAGAGCAGCTGTCCCAAAACAGGCTGCTCCCATGCCGGTCTTTTTGTGCCCAACTTCCAGGGAAAGAACTCATTGCCTGCCCAGTGCCTGCCAGCATAAGACATCTGACTGCAAATCCAACAGGACAATGCGGAGTTGGCAGGACCTTTCCAAGGAGTGGGGGAGCGGGCTCAAGAACTCCCAGGTCACTGCTTTATTCACAGAGGCTAAGGAATTGGGGGTTGGGAGGATTTTATTTGATTAATGAAAGCCCCAATCCACCAGCTTTTAATAGTATCCTCATTCATTTTTCTTACAAAAGGTACAAGTTACCACTAATCCTCTTCCAAAGTTATTTGTGGCCACATTTCTTTGAGTATGCAAAAAGCATTCAACTTAACGTGTATATGGAATTAAGTTCACTTTGGGAAAAATATGGAGAACAAAGGTGTGATCAAACTATTTTATGTGGTCTCCTTTCACTAAAATGTTGGTGGTTAAATTCTTCAGGAGGTCTAGAAATCTAATATTCAAGTGACTTTGTGGCAAGACTCATTTTTTAATTTATCCACACATCTATTCAATACACACTATCTGAGCACAGGAGCTACACATATAAATCAAGTCCTATCTGCTGCCCTCAGACTGAAGCAGGCATTCGAACATGCAAATAAATACAGTAGAAGGCATTTTGTTATTATGAAAGCCAGAACAGAGAAGTCTAACGTATCTGTCAGAAGTCTCAACATGGTATAGGGGTCACCCAGCCACATTGGCTCTGGAGAAAACCCTGGATTCCTGCTCCTGTCCATGTTGGTTGAGCTGTATGATTATTTCACCTACGGGAGCTGTCTCTTCTCATCCGGTAATCTGGGACATTGCACGAGGACTTGGGAAAGCATACCTCACAGCATTGATCAAGAGCTGTTGGTGTAATTAAACCAAATGCCCAAGGTAACAGCAGGCAGTAGAGCAGAGTAGTTACGGGTGTGTGCTCTGAATTTGGAGAGCCTGGGTTCGAATTTGAACTGTGAACCAAGGTGGGCTAGTTCCGCCATCTTAGGATAATAAGTTTCATAAGCTTTATAAACCTCCATTTGCCCATGTAAGTGAGGAATAGTTCTTTTGGAAACAGTATTTATTCAATAAAGGAGAATTATTTTTACCTTCACTGTGTCCTCTCACTCCTTCAAGCTACAACTCTTGGCACTAGTATCCCAACCTGGCCCTAATAGCCCTAACAAGACCTAGACTAAAGTGTGTGTGTGTGTGTGTGTGTGTGTGCGCGTGCACACGCACGTGCTCACATGTGTACCTTGATCAAATGGTAAAGTATAAGCAAGATAAACATTAACAATAGTAACCTATTATAATATTAATTATATATATACATGCTGTCCATTGAATTTCCAAAGATTATTAGCACAGTTTAATCAAATAAATAAGTGAAATTCACATTTGATCGCAAGATCAACGTACAAAGAGTATGGCTTTTTTTTTTAGGGGGATGAAAATGTTCTGGAAGTGCATAGTGGTTGTGGCTGCACAACTTAGCGAATATACTAAAATTCACAGAATTGTATACTTTTAAAGAGTGATTTTTTTGAATGTGAGTTATGTCTCAATAAAAAATCATACCTCCAAAAAGTTAAGTGAACATGTTAGAACTCTAGCAGGCAGTCATTCCAATATTGAGCAGAGAAAGAAACAGAATAAGAAGACTTCAAACTTTATCTCAACTGATGGGGTTGAGGAATGTTAGTATATGATGTGGTGAAACCATACCTGTGCTTGTGTGTAGTTAAGAGGGTTTCATTCTAGTGTCCATAATTGGTAATCCCCACACTGTGGCTTTCTGGCTGGGTTCCTGGATACCTTTGGCAAGGCAGGCACCACTGTGGGTGAATATGAGTGTGTAACTGACTCAGAGTTAAAGGAAAATCCTCACACAAACTTACTTCATTCAAGGAATCTGGTTATGCAATAACAATATTTAAGCCACACTTAAATAGCAAAATCAGTCCCTAAAAAACTTTTGTGAAAACCAGGAAAATCTATGGAAAATCATTTTCCAGCAACATAGCCCAGTAGGACTGAGGACTTTGAAATAGTGACAATTTCTTCACGTTCCTCAGGGAGTTCTAATAGCAAAACATCCCAGGGCCTCTCTGGCAGCATGACTTATGGGCGGTGCCCTTACTGATTATATGCATGTTTATTTGGCATATCCAAAGTGTTCTGCAAGGGATGTTGCCTTTATTTGGCTAGGAAAGCCTTTGTGTTGAGGAAGCATTTGAGAAGGGCCTTGAAAACAGACAGGGAAGGCCTTAATAGGTGGAGATGCTAGAGCACAGACTGGGAGTGGGGCCTCAGGAAAAAGCATTTGAAGCTGAGAAATCATCAGAAGAAGAAACACAGGTTTGTCCAGAGGGAGCCCATCATCTTTGCTCCAACCAGGGTGTGTGTGTGTGACAGAAAAAAAGGGGAGTGAGATGTGGCAGAAAATACAGATAAAGGCATTCCAGGGAGGTCTGGACTTAATACAATGAGCAATGACACCAGTGAGGGCAAAGTGATGTCATAAACACTCACATTTTTAGTAATCAGCCTGTGTGTAAATATTATAGGAATCATTGCATAAGTGGGTTCTAAAGTAACTCAGTCTTTCTAGGTAGCATTTCCCTTTGGGGAGTTTCCTTGAACACTGTAAGTTGCATCCTTAATTTGCCTGTTGGGAAGTATATTTTTTTCATTAAAAAAATTAATACACTATTTTTAGAGCAGTCTTAAGTTCACACCAAAACTGAGTAGCAGATTCTCATATACTTCTTGCCTATATACAGCTTCCCCTACTTACCAGCAACCCCCACCAGAGTGATACATTTGTTACTGTCATTGAACCACCTTCAACTCAACACCCAAAGTCCATAGTTGAGGTTAGGAGTTACTCTTGGTGTCATACATCTTATGTTTTGACAGATGTATAATGACATTTGTATCCACCATCGCAGTATCATACAGAGTAGTTCCACTATCCTCAAATTCCCTCCACTCCCTTTACTCATCCTTATGTCTCTCCTAACCCCTAGCAACCACTGATTCTTTTACTATCCCCATTTTGCTTTTTCCAGAATGTTACACAGTTGGAATCATACAGTATGTTGCCTTCTCAGAGTGATTTCTTTTGCTTAGTCATAGCATATAATTTACCTCCAGAGTTAAGTAATATTTCATTGCCTGGATGCACCACAGTTCATTTATCCGTTCACTTCCCAAACGACCTCTTGGTTGCTTCCAAGTTTTGGCAATTAGAAATAAAGCTGCATACATTCATGTGCAGACTTTGGCAAGGACATGTGTTTTCAACACATTTGATAATGTCATCAAGGAAATGCAAATTAAAGCAACAATGAGAATCCACTGCACACCTATTAAATGGCCAAAATTGAAAGCACTGACAATACCAAATGCTGACAAGGATGTGGAGCAACAGGAACTCTCCTCATTCTTTGCTGGTGGGAATGCAAAAGCACACAGTCATGAGAGAAGACAGTTTAGGGGTTTCTTACAAAATCAGACATTTTATCATATGATCCAGCAATCATGTTCCTTGGCATTTAACCGAAGGAGTGGAAAGTTTCAATCACGCTATCTCTCCCCAGTTTTGCCTGTTCAATATTTCTATTCTTCACTTCATGTGCCTCATAGGTACGATATGGCATGGTGAGAATAGTGGATGTAGATTTGGTGTGGTCTGAATTGGAATGTTGACATTTTGTTGACAGATTCTATTTTCTTGTTTATTTAATACTTATTTGATTAACTTCAGTGTGCCAAGACCTGTAATAGGTAAAAAATAGAGATTAGTACAATATGCCTTTGAAAATTTAAGTCTACTAGAAAGAAACACCAACATCCAAATATACATTCCAAAACATGTGCTAACCATATAGGAGTGTCAGAGGGAGTTCAGGTAGAGAGTGAGGCCAGATAGGTTCCATGGAGGTAGGGAGCTCTGTGCCGGCCTAAGTAGAGATGAATAGGGAAAACATTATTGAAAAAGGAGACAGAAGGCAAAGGCACAGAGGAGGATTTGCCCATGAGCTCATTCAGAGATTGTGAATCATGCACAGATGTTGATGACTTAGAATTGAGAGGAATGTCCAAAGAAAAGTTGTTTCATCCATTCCCTGATTCTCTCTCTGCACTCATTTCCTCGTAATCACTCCATCTCAAATAAGAATGAAAAAGGAAAACAAGAAGAAAATAAGTAATTAGCTACCTCTTTGTTGATCTGGTATCTCTGCTTGCTTTCATTTATCCTAGGAGCAAGCCTGCTGCTCTGAGCAATTCTCGACCTCTTCGGGTGTACATAATAAATATTAAGTGGAAATAATGGCAGTACTAGACTCTGCCAGGACTGTGGGGATGCTGATACTTCACTAGCTAACCCATTTAGATAGCGTGAAGATAAGTGGTAATAATGTTTCATCATATATTAATTTCCCCCTTTCATCTGAGAACTCCATAGCATATTATAAATATTATTCCTTGCAACATCTCTGTGAAGTACCGAGATGAGTAATATCATTGCCCCCACTTGAGAGCGGTAAGAACTGAGTCACAAAGGGGTCACAGAGAACTTATCCAGGTCATGTGTGCTCGGCATGGAGTGGAACCTAAAACACATGTAACGTTGGTGCCTTCTCATCATTGGCAATGAGCTACCTCAAGCTTCCTCTTCAGTCCTCATTACCCAAATCTGCTCTTTGTAGAGTACTTGAGATTTTTAGTTATAGAACTTTATCTAAACTCAAGGTTTTACTATTATGCGTTGTCCTAATCTGCACTAATGCTTAATGTGTGGATGATACTGGAGCAAGCAAAGATGTGATGTCCCAAAGAGGAATTACCTGCCTCATGGTGGTGAGGTGAAGTTTAATTGAACTAATTAATGTTTGTAAAACATTTAGCAACCCTTAGATTAAAGGGTCTAATACAAAGATACAGGACTTCCCCATTAATTACAGAAGAAAAGAGCTGGCTAATGGCTGTTTCTACTTCTCAGAGGCATTGCTCCCAATTCTCCCTGCTCAGCACTGGGTTCCAACCTTCTTTAATGTGGCTTGTGGTAGTGCATATATCCACACACAGAAAAGCCCCATCCCCTTGCATTCTGTCCTTTTCCAAAAATAAAATAAAAGACTCCTCTTTAGAGGTAAGTCTGCTTCCCTTCTGTGAATCTTACCTCACTTGGCAACTAATTTGGTAATTCCAGGTCATGAAGGACAGTCTATTAAAAAAATAATAAGAAGAAAAAAGCCAAAAGAGTAAATGCCCAGAAAGAAACTTCATGCCAGTGTACTAATTTTGAGAACTTTCAAGCTAGAAATTTGAATATTACAAAATAATACATGTTAGAGAGCAACTATTAAGAATCACCGGGGATGCCTGGGTAGCTCAGTTGGTTAAGCGGTGACCCTTGTGGCTCCCAAGTGGCTGACCCTTGGATCTAGCTCAGGTCATGAACTCAGTGTCTTGGGATCGAGACGGGTATCAGGTTCACGCTCAGTACAGAGTCTCCTTGAAGATTCTCGCTCTCCCTTTCCTTCTGCCCCAGCCTCTCTTCTCTCTCTCAAATAAATAAATAAATCTTTAAAAAAAAAGAAGAAGAATCAGAAGAATCATAGACTGTTACAACTCCACCTTAGAAATTAATAAATGACCTCATTGTTTCTCAGGTAAAGAAAAAGTTCCAGGAAGACTGAAAAATGATTTGCCCAAGGTTCCAATCTGTGAGAGATGAAACTCAAATCAGGGACTCAAGTGTAGCCCTATATTGCTGTCCACCTTTTGTAAAAGAATCAGAGGTAGATACATGAAACATTCTCTCTAGAATACTTAAAAGAGAATTTCATTTGAAAAGTTCAATTTAAATTAAAAAATTCCTAGAACCCACCCATTGTGTAGGCTGCTGCCATATCACAGAATTGTAGGATGTATTTGAGCAGGATAGAGAGGCTCTGGGACATGGCATTGGACATACCCACTGAGCTTAAAAAAAAAAAAATCGGCTCTTGGGGAACTGATGAAATTGCAGGGACTAACAAAGGCAGTTCAATCTAGCAAGCAACTGAAATTTACAGCAATCTTTGCCTATAGCTCAAGAGAGCAGTTGACCAAGGGGTTTGGGGGAGGGACATAAAACAAAAGTGGAATATTCCCAACAAGCCGTTAGAGGTGGCTAAGCAGTAAGGGGCCAGCCATGAGGTAGGTGATACCTGGAAATCCAGACAGGAAGCTGGCTCCAGGAGTCTGTCCTCTAGTGACCAATCCCAACCAGAGACTTTGGGCCTGGGGCAAGGTTCCAATTTCAGGTCAGATCCTGGCAAGAGAATGATTAGTACATAATTCTAGGAAGGATCTCGGCTTAATATGGGCCTTCAGACAGCAACGTGGGACAGAGACTTAAGAAATGAAACAGGAGCCCAATTAGAAGAATCAGGGCACCACATCCAGTCAAACTGGCAGGAAGTATGACATCACTGAGCAATGGAGAACTGGGCTGGGCTGGCTTCAGGACCTCTGCCATGGGCCCAGAATGACCCAGGCACAGGACTGAGCCACCCAGTGGGAATCAAGAACAGATCCCTGCTGGAGATGGAAACAGACAGGCAAAATGGGACTGCTATTGGGCTTCTCTGTTTGCCTCCTTCCGGTGTTCACTTTTTGCTAGTTATTGCTTTCATCAGCAAGAAAGCCACACCGAAGGTAGGACATTTTTAAGGGGATCAATCAATGATATTTTGGGAGAAGACTAAAATGCACTAATGAATTTCAGAGGTTTTATTTGTCCATATTATACATATCTTTCAAGGCCCTAAGCAAATGGGCAATGGAATATATTATTTCCTGGTGGAAGAAAGGATGGGAAGTGAAACTAAGGCACTCCTAGTACTCAGATCCTCCCCCAGTTAGCGTGATGTCAGAGGGGGATTCCCTGAGGTTTTTTTAGCTCTCCCCTCAAGCTTCCATTAACTCTGCCAAAGCACCTCAAATCAACAATTTAGTAAATACAGTGTTTTACACTCAAATGCAACTTTAAAGTTATCCTCCAGCCTCCAGCCTAGTCTCTGTTCTTCCAGAGGGTTCTGGGGGCTGTCATGGTCTCCGCACCTCCCTCCTTTACAAGTCTCTATGCAATCCATACCTTTATTCCAGTGAAGTACAGTATTACTGTACTTCTTCCCCCACTGGACAGGAGTCCAGTCTTCTCCCCATTCCTCTCTGTCTTTCTCTGGCTGGAGGGCCCTTGTGGTTGCCTAGTAGTGTACCTTGTTGTTACTCCGTTTATGTCTTCTTCACCCTGCAGGAGGTGGCATTGAAAGTCAGTCACCTCAAGAGCTCTTCTAATCCACAAATTCTGGTCTAAACCCGACCTACCAAAGCAGAGTCCCTGGAAGAGGAAACATAAGATCTACATTTTTGGCAAGTATAGATAAACTTGTTATGCTTGCATTCCTTTAAAAAAATAAAAAATAAATAGGCACATGTGGTAGCTCAGTCAGTTGAACATCTGCCTTTGGCTCAGGTCTTGATCTCAGGGTCCTGGGACTGGGCCCCATATCAGGCTTCCTGCTCAGCAGGGAGTCTGCTTCTCCCTCTCCCTCTACTCCTCCTCTCAGCTTGTGCTCTCTCTCTCTCTGTGTTTCTCTCTTCTCTCTCTCTTTCTCTCTCTTGAATAAATAAATAAAATCTTTTTTTAAAGAGGTAAATAAAACAATGTGGTAGGTCTATTGTCATGGTAAGCTGTCTATGATACATACCTGCAAAGTTAAGTTACAGAGCACTGTGTAGAATATAATCCCATTTTTGTAACAGCAGAAAATGTATGTGTGGGGGGATGGTGATGTGGTATATTTGAGGGTATTTAATCAAAAGAAGTCCTTGGACTTAGGATTTTAATCACTGATCCCTGTTTCCCTCTGTCATCCACCTCCCAAACCCTTGATGCCCTTGACACAGCCTTAGAGCAGATACTATATATTATGGCTCTACCATTTAATGCCAGTGGAAAATTTGCCAGGTCACTTAATTACCCGAAGCTTCAGTTTTTCACTTGTGAAATGGAATACTACTACTCTATTCTATGGAATGTAATAAGGATATATAAGGTAATGTATACATGCCCAGCCTAGTGTCAGAAAACTTCTAAGATTGTTTTTAAAGAAAAGATATTAAATATAAACATTTAAAATATATATATTTAGTAGCAGAAGTTGGAGATAAGCTGTACTTGGAAATTTTGTCTTCCACATATATATTTTAAAAACAGGGGAAAAGATCATTCAAATGTTTTTATTGATCTTTCTAAAATAAACACACATGTAAATTGATGGCTTACTTGAAGGCTGTCAGCCTATTTGCAAGAGAACATTCAGAGCAGGACCTGCTAACCTGGCAGCCTCCCAGCCCAGCCCTGGTCTGCCTGCCCGCCCTGGCCTTACAGTGGGCACTGCTGGCTGCCACCTGCAGGCCTGGTCCCAGCCTATGGGCCTCATGACAAAAGCTTGAATGGCTTTTGACAGATTGGAGAATCATCCAAATATCCAACTACCTGGGCAAAAATCCCTATGGGAGGGTTAAGAAGCTGGTAGAGGAAACTCAGCTGTGCACTATGAAATGAATATACAGAAACTTATGAAGGTGCTTGTCTTGAAGAATGGGAGATCTAGAAAGCATGAGTTCGTCATCTTCAAATATCTGTCTTCTCATCACATAGAAGGATGGGGTTGATACTACAGGAGGAAGTTGCTGCCTACCGGTTAAGAACAAGGGCTTCAGTCCTCTTGTTTGTGGAGACGGCTTCATAGGTGTGCACCTGACTTATTTTGCACTTTATATATGTCCAGTTTATTGTAATTCAATTATACTTCAATAAAGTAGAAAGAGGTATTTGCCCTAATGTCAGAGAGCTCAGGCTCCAATGATTGCCTTGCCCCTTCTGGCCAGCGTGATCGCGAACAAATTCCTTGACCTCTAATCTTTTGGAATTGATGAGATGCTTAGGAGAGAAGAGGCACATAAAGGCTTGGCACTGAGTCTGTGTGAGACAACCATCGCTGCCTGTACTGCATGCTCAGACTTCTGCGAAGCTATTCATAGTGGAAGGGGTGGTTTAATGTAAGAGAGAGCTGTTGTAGGGTCTTGAGTTTCTGGGGGGCTCTTTGAAAGGACATTGCAGAGCACAGAAAGGGGCAAGAATCTTAGCCAATCTCTGCCAGTCTCGTTCTCTAATGAGGGCAACCCTAGCCCTTTAAATGAGAGAAATTCAGAGCCAGACTATTTTGGCATGAGAAGGAACGTCAGAGGTTGGCCTGCCAAGTCCCACTCAGAAGTCCCACTCTGTCAGGAGGTGTCCCAGACTTCTTCTTCTCCCCCTGCCATGCTTCCCCCACCCCCGCCACCCCCACAGGGACCTTCCCCAGCTGGCATCTGAGCCAGAAGCTTGCACACCAAACACTGTGAAATAGTCACTTATTGTGGAATAGGAGGTGGGAAACACATCCACTTCCCGTCTCTCATTCTTTTGTCATGTGCCCTTCAACAAGTCTCTTCACTGCTCTGAGCCTCAGTTGCCTCATCTGTACAATAGAACTGATACTGTCTGCCCCATCCTCCTGACACTGGACTGCCCATGACAGACTTAAGTGCTCCATGAGTGACAGGTCATGAGGCCGTCATCATCGAACATCTGTGAGGTAAGGGAGGTGAGGGCAACATGGAGGGAATGCTTGTGTCCTCAGATCACAAGCCTGTGCAGTTGCTGGCTGGAACAAGTCAAGGGCTTTGTTCTCCTCCAGGTAACACAGACACATTTTAGACCACGGTTCTCGGGAACCCGCCTTTTGTTTCTTTTTTTTTTTTTAAGATTTTATTGATTTATTTGAGAGAGAGAGAGAGAGCTTACGAGCAGGATAAGGGGTAGAGGGAGAAGGAGAAGCAGAGTTCCCACTGAGCAGAGAGTCCAATGCGGGGCTCGATCCCAGGACCCTGAGATCATGACCTGAGCTGAAGGCAGACACTTAACGTACTGAGCCATCCACGTGCCTGTCTTTTGTTTCTTAACTTATTCTTCTTGTCACTGCCCAAAATTCCAGTTTCATTTATTAGAATTTACTACCTCAGTGATTATCTTTAATTTGGAATCCACAGGCTTTTCTTTCCTTTGATCTTTATAACTCCTGTGATAGAACAGATGGTCTCCAACTCATCCATTCTCCACAACTGAACATTCCTTTATCTGGGCAGCAGCTGGCCTGCCTCCTTCCTCAAAGCACTGGTGACCCCACTTAGCTTGTATTCTACCCTCAAGAATCTGTGATTGCTCTTGGGTGTGTTGCCCTAAACTGATGTCATGATGTCACATACACACATACACACATATGCATGCACACACATACATGTGTGTATCTCAGTATCCCAACATATGCCCTGGTTACACTCCCATTAGATCCAATGGATCTCACCACTCCTTTCCAGGATTTTTCTCACCCCTTCGTTCTTTGGGAGGTCTACTCCTAATTTTTTCAGTCCCTTTGGTCAAGACCCTATCTCTTATCCCAAATGGCATTCACAAAGCATAATGTTACAGTTCACAATAGTTTCAATTACTATTTAAGTGTCTGATAACACATTCATACTAAGAATGAAAGGGAGTTTTCTGGAAGGCTATGTGTTAGTATTTACCAAGCGGAATATATTTACAATGATCAATCCCAACATTCATTGAATGCTTGCCTGTACCAAACACTGGTGTAAGTTAACTCACCTCACCTCATTTTTCCAGTCATCAACTCAATGAGGTAGACATTTTTATTATCATCACTTCATTCCCCTTCTGGAAATTGTTCCACAGGGAATAATTTTGGCTATATTTGAAGTGAATATATACAGAAATTTATGACAGCATAGTTCAAACTGAATATATCCAACTTAATGGAGTATTATGCATCTATCAAATATCAAATTTTTAGGGATACTTATTAGTGTGGAAAAGGTAATTAAATATTAAGCAAAGAGCAAGATGCAAAGTTTAATGTAATATGCAACACAACCCCAATATTACCTACAGATGCACAGACAAGAAAAAAAAAAAAAAAGCAGAGAAAGGAAAAGAAGAAATAGAGCAAAGCCCTAACAATGAATATTTCTGAGTGAGATAATTCTTTGCTCTATTCATTTGTCTGTATCATCTATTATTCCATAATAAACATATTTAAATGTCATAATCGGAAAAAGATGTTATTAAGCATGGTTTTTGCTATAGCACAATTTCTTTAAGTTCTTTTAACTTCTATTACAGGCCAAGTTTCTTGCTTGCCCTCATTGGGAGCTGCAGAAGATCATTCTGTTTGAAGGCAACCATGAGCTAGAAGTTAATAGTATTCCAAAGAACGTGGAGTTGGAAATGTAATGCAAGTTTATTCCAATTGCACAGAAAATACCTAAATAAAGAAGCTGTGCACCTCACTTGGTAGCAGGAGATGAGTCCTCATTAAGGATCCACCGAATTCCTGAAACTGCCCAAGAAATAGAGACTTAGCTCCCATGGAGTAGACCTTCTATTCCTCCCGAGGATGTTTACTTCTTCCAGGAATTTTCATCTCTGTAGTGTCCCTTGCTTCTTTTCTTGCCTCCAGTCCCTGCCTCTCCCAAACCTGATTGGCCCTGGTCCCGTTCATAGCCTGCCCAGGGTCCCCCAGACACACTCCCCTTCCCCTGCTCACATGAGCCTGGGCAGAGCAGCCTGCCCGAGATGCGAGGTCCCCAGTGGTGCCCTTCAGTAAACTGGGAGCCCTGGAAGCACCACCCATTGCCTTTGACTGCCAGAGAGCTTTGGCAAACAACTGATTCTACAACAAAAGCTGCTTCCTTCTCTGGGGAGAAAAAGTAAAAATAAAGGCAAAATTGTTCATCCAATTGCACGCAATAATGGACATTCCTCTTTGCTTTAGCCATCATTTCTGGGCACGCTGAAAGAAACATGGGTCTGTAGTCACCCCAAGTCCAGATGGGAGGCCAGACTCTGCCACTAAATGGGGGGAGCCTGTGCAAGGCTGCAAGATTGCCCATCTATAAAATAGAACTAATAATGTACAGACAAATGTACAAGATGTGTCCATGGGAGAACATACACCTAGCCCTCAGATCTTTGTTTCTAATACCATTTTCCAATAAAAATTGGAAAAATGGCTGATTCCAGGACCAGAGCAACAAGTATACAGGATGAGCCTGGAGCCTCTTACAGTGCCAGAAACTAAAGACGTGCTCAGAAACAAAACAAAACAAAGGTAGGGATATACCAGGAAGGCACTGGGGCAGCTAAAGAGCTCCCCATAGCCAAAGCTCCAACAATCTGAGTAACAGAATTTAAAAATTGGATTTGGGTTTATGCTGAGTGAAATAAGTCAAGCAGAGAGAGTCAATTATCATATGGTTTCACTTATTTGTGGAGCATAAGGAGTAACACAGAGGACATTGGGAGGAGAGGAGAAGTGAATTGGGGGAAATCGGAAACCATGAGAGACTGTGGACTCTGAGAAACAAACTGAGGGCTTTGGAGGGGAGGGGAGTGGAGGGTTAGGTGAGCCTGGTGGTAGGTATTAAGGAGGGCACGTATTGCACGGAGCACTGGGTGTGGTGCATAAACAACAAATTTGAGAACACTGAAAAGAAATTTTAAAAAATAAATAAATATTTAGAAAATTTTTTAAAAAAATTAAAAATTGGATTTGGGTTATAACCCAAAGTATAAAATAGCTATCCATGAGTCCACACCGATATAAATAAAGGATAGAGTAAATAAATAAATCAGGGAGAAGAGCTCAGTCTTCTACGTGGAGCAATCCAAATAATTTATGTAGATCCTACCCCACCCCAGGAGAGTAACACAGCTCTCCCCTCACGTGTGGGCTGCACACAGTGACTTCCTTCCCGAAGAGTACAGTATAGAAAAAGAAAAAAAAAAGTAACTTCGAGGTGGAGAAATCTGACAAGCTCCACCTCAGCCAAGGGACAGAGATCAACATCAACAATGATAAATCATGTTGGTGCTATCTGCCCTTACCAAGATGAGATGGGAATGGCACTTTCCCTCTATTATGTTCCCTTTCCCCGAAAACTCATAATTCTGGTCTAACAATGAAAAAAACATTAGATAAACCCCAGTAAAGGGACATTCCACGAAACACTCCCCACCACTGCCTGTGGTACTCCTCAAAACTGTCAACGTCACCAAAAAACAAGGAAAATTTAATAAAGTGTCACAGCTAAGAGGAGCCCAAGGAGACATGAGTACTAAGTGTAATGTGTTTTCCCTGAACAAATAAAGAACATTAGGTTAAAACTAAGAAAATCTGAATAAATTATAGACTTTACTTAATAGCGACATGTCAATATCGGTCCGTTAGTTGTAATAAATATGAAATACTAAAGTAAGATGTTAACCATAGGGGAAACTGGAACTGGAGCACATGGAAAGTCTGTACTATGTTCACAATCTTCCTGTAAATCGAAAACTATTCTGATATTAAAAGTTTAGTCTTTAAAAAGCAGTGTGAATGCAATGTGTTTATTATAGTAATTGGGAACTAATTGGTTTAGATTTATAGCATCCTTGCCTCTGTTTATCACCTTGTTAAAATAATTAAAGCCACCTTGACAGCAATGTCAGGATTTTGATCTGGATTGATGTTACAAACCGTCTTGGGATTTACAAAAGCAAACCAACCAACAACAAAAAAATCCTCTTGGTTTAGTGAGATAACTCTGCCCTCTAGTGGCTTAATATTTTATGTACATTTAGTGGCACAGGACAGTCTACCTGTACCAGTCACTTTTGATATTTCAAAGTCCATACAAGAGCCAGAATATACTCAGGGGCCTTTACTCTGCTGGAACCATCCCCCACTCTGTTCACATATAAGAACTTTACCTTCCTGAATGGTCTCGGAGGACAGACACATTTATGTGAGGGAACTGGCTAGTGTAAAAGACATTTTTAGAGGCTAAGGGCAGTTTGACAGTGTGAATGGGAAGATTTAATAATGCTTATGCATCTTCACCCAGTAATTTCACTTTTGGAAACTGTTCCCTAGAAAATAATGCAAGTTACAGTAAAAGATTTAAAATATTTTTAAAAATGCGGGCACCGTGGTGCCTCAGTTAAGCCTCTGCCTTCAGCTCAGGTTATGATCTCGGGGTCCTGGGATCGAACCCTGCATCAGGTTCTCTGCTCAGTGGCAAGTCTGCTTCCCCCTCTGCTTCTGTGGTCCCTCTCTTTCTGTGATTGCTTTCTCTTTCTCTCAAATAAATAAATAAAGCCTTTAAAAAAATAAAATAAAATATTTTTTTAAATTTTATATATAACAATGAAAAATCTGAAACAAAGTAAGTGTTTGACAATCAGGGAATTGTGGAGGAAGAAAGGAAGGAAGGGGAAAGAAGGAAAACTGTATCTATATACTGGACTACTGTGCAGTTGATAAAGGCATTCCTAAAAATATTTAGTGACATGGTTAAACTGTTCCTGATATAATGTTTAGTAAAACAATATCAATAGTATGATCAAAACTTCAGGGAATAATACAGATGACCATATATACACACACACAAATAAACAATGACACACAGTTCTTAGGTTACAGTGTTCAGAAAATGTAACTTTTTTTTTTAATAACTCAACTTGATTTTGTTTTAATCCCTCATTTTGCCTGATGGCAGAAAAAGGCCAGTCACCCCCACGGTATTCCTCAGCACTCTACGTTTAAACAATCATTTAAGGATTTAAGGATTTACCCCCTTCCCTCCTCCTTCCATTAGATTGGCACCTATATTCACCGGATTTTGGTGTCACAGAGTGAGGAAAGGTGGGTCCTTCCCCATCCTCTGTCCTCTGTTGGCATAAGCCGAGCCATCACTTGTCTTTATCTGGTCATTTGCCTGTGCTTGGCTTCCCTCTGCTGCGACATGTGCATCAATTTTATCTCTGCCTTCTCTATCCCTTTAGAGGAAATGAAACTCTAGGGCACTTGTCCTGCTGGGCCACAGGCAATATGCAGTGTGATCTCCAGCTAGACTTGCCCGGTTTAGCCCATTTCTGCTCCACTACTGCTGTGACGTGTGAGCATGAAGGACTCCTGTGCCATCATCACTACCCCCTCAGGTCTCCCCAGGAATCAGGACATAGTTCTCTGCTTCAGGTCCCAGCTCCATCCCTCTAGGACTTCTACCATTCCGCAAAGTGTGTGAGTGTCCCTGAGACCGACATCAGCACCAAACCCAACCATACCTCCCAACTCGCTCCTCCCTCAGCTGTGAAATTTCTATCAAATTCATGGCAGGAAAACTGGCTCTTACTTCACTCATGCTTCCAAAGCCTATTACTTATAAAAATAAAATTAAGTGTTTGTCTCCCAAAGCAAACTTGGAGACTCAGAAATCCTTTTTCTCTAAGTAATGTCTCTTCCAAGAATTTCAAATCTATTTAGAAACCGTAAATGCTGAAAATTGTCTCTTTCCTTTCTCTTCGCATTAGTGTTATAAGCTTACTCTAAGTGCACACAAAAAAGTTTTGCTGGCGATTAAACAATCAGAGGAAGGATGGGAGTGAAAAGGAACAAATAGATGCACACATGCTCATATATACATGTCTATGTAAGTATACATGTTCATATAAAGAATAGAGAAATCAATTCAATGAAAGGTTTCAGCGGTCATCTACGCATTATACTTTCTTTTTAATAATTTTCCATATTTTCTAAATTTCTAGAAGAAACATATTCTATACCATCAGAAAAAGAAAATTATACATAGGAATAGAAATAAACAAGGTCTTTGGCTCCCAGCATCTCCACCACAGTGAAAGAGGGGAAATGAAAGACCTAAGCCTTCCACTAGCCACAATCAAAGCTCTCCTCTCTTCAGTCTCTGCGTTACTTGATCTTTAACCCCGCTAACCACTCTCCTTGAGACCCACTTATTCCTCAGCTTTCAGAGCACCAAGCTCTCTTAACTCTTTTTTTCCTAGTTCTCTGATGCATCAAAAACCTACACCTCAAGTGTGAGTCTGATGCTATAATGGAATGAAACTTTGGAAGGTCCTAGGAGGGGAAGAGGGTTATTTGCATGAAGGAGTAATGTCAAAATTTATGGCCAGATGTTGTACTGTGGTAAAATAAAGATAACGCACATTGACTTGAATCTGACAAACTTAAGACCCCTTTGACCCATATGGCAAAAAGTGACATTAAAGACTCAAGACTTACAAGACTGGTATAGCTCTCTCTTCCTGTCACATAAAATCTTTCCTCTAGGACCCCTGAGCCACCATGTGAAAAATGAACTAGTCCAAGAGTATCCTGCTGGAGGAGCCCAAGCTAATCATGTGGATATGCCATTTGAAGAGAAATACGATGTAATGGCTGTTGTTTTAAGCCACTATGTTTTGGTCAGTTGTTATGCTGCAACAGATCATTAGAACAGCTTCCTTCCTACAAAAGGGGCTTAATACTACTGTAGGAACACAAAAAGAGCTTGTAGTGAGAATTGCGACAAGATTCTATTTTAATATCTCCATAATGGGTTCCGGAATTACTATGGGAAAAGGGCCTTTTTTGTTTAGAAAAATGCCTTGATTTGCCAATTAGGAGTGGAAGGCAAGACCCTGAGGGGATGGGTTGGCACAGAAAAGTAAAACGATAAAACTAAACCACTCTAAATTGAAAATGGACAGACAATTGGAAGTAGGGAAGAACAGAGAATAGAGGAGGTAAAGAGAGATACGGGAGGAGAAACCAAGGAGGGACAAGCAACGTGGCCAGAGGTTAGAACCCAAGTTGCAAAAATGACCAAAAGAAGTTTTTAAAAACATGGGCATCTAACAAAT
Source organism: Taxidea taxus jeffersonii (assembly GCA_003697995.1). Taxonomy (NCBI): domain Eukaryota; kingdom Metazoa; phylum Chordata; class Mammalia; order Carnivora; family Mustelidae; genus Taxidea; species Taxidea taxus. Next base: position 40,798 of record RCUC01154267.1, read on the forward strand.
TTGATTTGGTTGAATATTTATGACAAAAATTTGAATTTCTCCAAAACTCCCATCGGATTTGCTACCAGTATAGATATCTTTTGTGACTAAAAAAAAAAAAAGGAAGAAAAGTGGAAACCAAGAAAAATGTTGAAGTATCACACCTATGTTGACTTGGTGGCAAGAGGCACAGGTGTCACTTCCAACACTGAACTTAATTCAGGATAGTGGTTCCCAACTAGGAGTGATTTTGCTTCCCCCCAGGCAACATTTAGAAATGTCTGGGGGCACCTGGGTGGCTCAGTTGGTTAAGCAACTGCCTTCAGCTCAGGTCATGATCCCGGAGTCCGGGGATCGAGTCCCACATCGGGCTCCCAGCTCCGTGGGGAGTCTGCTTCTCCCTCTGACCTTCTCCCCTGTCATGCTCTCTCTCACTCTCTCTCTCTCTGAAATAAATAAAATCTTAAAAAAAAAAAAAAGAAATGTCTGGAGACACTTTCAGTTGTCATAACTGGGACAGGGCAGCCACTAGCATGGAGTGGGTAGATGCCAAAATTCCTCCAATATGCAAGACAGCCACCCACAATAAAGAATTGTCCAGCCTAAAATGTCAAGGTTGAGAAATCCTGATTTAGAGGAAGCAAAAGATCTGAGTCAGCTGTGTCCATGAGAACCTAAATCTTCAGCAGAATTTGTAGAGATATTGGAGAAGAAATTGGACTTTCTAGTATCCATTGAATGTACTTTGAATCAATCTTATCTAAATCATCAGGGCAGGGTGGTTCTAGTTAACATCTGGGTTATAGCATCAAAGCTAACAAATGAACCAGTCATGGCTCTTATTTGGAAATAACAGAAACAGCCTCTAGGAAGACTGAGCAAAAAAGGAATATATTAATAATGGGCATCTCAGAGAATCATTAGAAGGACTGGAAAAGGGGGCCTGGAGACCGCACAGAAAAGAACAACTCATAGAAGCAAACTCCATAACGGGACTATGAAGATGTCAGTGCTCCCACAGCTGTCGAGACACTGCTAGAAGGAAGGAAGGATAGCATAGCCATCAGATAGAATGGGTACCTGAAAAGAGGAAAGGAGAAGAGCTTCCAGGTTGGTGAAGATGTGGAGATGCAGGGAGGGTGGCAGCCTGGAGAAGACATGGAAGCTTGCACCCTTTCTCCACACCAATGCATCTCTTCATCTGGCTGCATATTTGTACCTTTTACCACATCCTTTAACACACTGGTAAATGTCAGTTAGTCAATCAAGATGCCCTGGTGGCGGCTCTTCAGACCTTAAAAGTTAGTAAGACAGCAGCACTGGATGCAATGCTCCTAGGGCCCCTGCCCAGAGATCATTCTTTGTTGAAGACCACCATCCTGACACCCCACACTGGGAGGGCTGCTCATCAAGCCAGATGACAGGTGATGGAAATTTTGGTTGAAAGCATCCTGGCTTCTCCCAATGGCCTTCTCATTCCTAAGGAAGCATTACTGAAATGATCTTATGCAGGCTGACAATTCAGTGGGATGAAACACGGCAGATTAAATGGGGGGGGTGAGGGAATACATGACATCAAAAAGCTCATTTTATAAACATATAAATGTCTTTCAGCCTTAACATAGAAAATCTAAATTCAGCCACTTATGCTTAAAAGAGTTGCTATCTTTGACTTCTTAACCATAATCTAGATCAGACCACATTAGGATAATTATGATAACCTCCTAACTAGGCTGTCTGCTTGTAGCTTTCCACCTTTACCTACTACCCCCCAACACACACACACACACACACACCACGGGTAGATTAACCTTCATGGAATACCATTTGAATCATGGTGCTTCCTTGCAAAGAAACTGCACAAAGGTTCTTTTGCCAGAAGAAAAATACCCAAAAATAATTGGAAATCTTCAAACCACTTTATGATCTGCTCTAAACCTACTTTCCAGTTTTCTCTGCCAAAACTCTTCCAGGGAAATGGGTTCCATTTTGATCCTAAATATACCAAATACATCTAAATGACTGTATGACCTTGAGAAAATTAATATATTTCTCTGAAGTCATAAAAATACAAAATGGAAACCCTCTTATCTGTGCTGCTCATTGGTAAAACTGGTAGCCTCAAATCCTGTGACCTGATGAAACTGGAGGGTAAGCACTAGAACACAGTCTTTCTCATGCTTTTTGCTGATGCAGTAGGACTACCAAGTCCAACCCTTTCTCAATCAGATCTCTAAGCTGCAGCCTAACATATGGAAGGCTGTAGCTCACGTTAATCTTTTCTTCCAGTTCTCTTAAAATAGCCAGGCCTTCTTGACAGGTCCATGGAATGGTCCTGAAAGTTGAGAATACTTCAATCTCTTTCAATCTCTCTGTGTAGAGTGTATATTTTAATGTGGTAGGAATCAGTCTCAGACTGCAAACTCAGGTATGCAATAAATTCTGCAATTCTTTACATCAACTGAATTTTAACTCTGAGTCCATGTTTAGTTGGTTTCTAGGAAATTTAACACCTGTCAATATGGTGGCTCTCCTATTATGGAGAGTAAAATAAAATCAGGTACTCTACTATTATGGAGAATAAAATAAAACTAGGTTTCACGGTGTTTTAGACATTGATAGACATAGGTTACAAAGTAATCTTAAACTCTAAGTTCAATGGGAATATAGATAGCAAATGTAATCAGAAGACAATATTCTGTTCTTGGAGAATAACAACATTATCATGGGAGAATAGTATGATTATTATTGTTGTTGTTGTTATAGCTGATGCTCATAATGGCAGAGCTAGGGAGTCTGCACAGCTTTCATGTGCTCCTCTGTAGTTCCCAGCTTTATTTGTGGTTAAGTTGGCCATATGATAAGGTTCTGGCAAATAAATAGTGGGCAGAAGTGATCTTTGACCTCTTAACCATTCTCAGAGTTGTCATTTTCAAGTTATTTCTGTTCTAGTCCTTAACAATCATCCCAGACAAACCACTGGGCTCTCCAAAGTGACCTTGAAGACCAGATGTTTCAGATGGTGTAGGCTCAAGCAGGAAGCAACATGCAGGTCTGAGTCTCCGGGCTTCAAGAAACCCCCCCCCCCCATTGTACATTAGACTGTCATTTGAGAAGGAAATAGCTCTGTTTGTGATTAAGTCCTTGAAATTTGGGAATATATTTTCTAGAGCATCATATCCCACCCTACCTCAACTAATACAACTAGTAAGTGTTTACTAAATACCAGGCACAGCTCTAAATGCCTCAATATCTATTAGCGTTTTTTATAATGAGATAGACACGTTAGCCCATAGTATAATGTCATGGTAACAGAATGATGCAGACGTACAAACCTAAAACAGTCATTGAACTACAAATTCACCACACACAACCTTATAGTATTTCACTTTTCTAAATCTCACCCATCCTCAAGGATGAAAGAAGATGGCAAAAAAAAGAAAACAAAGGAAGAAAGGGTTCTAATTTCTGTCTGTTTTATGTAAATGTGTAAATCCAATCCTGCTTGCTCAGAATTCCTTGGGTATTGTGCATTCCTATCATCTCTCCTACTGGGATACACAGGTAAATGAATCACTTTGTCTTCTGTAAATGCTGGCACCACTGTTGTGTAGGTGGGTCTCCAGACCAGGAGATGGTAGATCTCACTTTTCTGATGGTGTTCGTGAGCTATATTAGGATTATAGCACTTGTAACAAGCTACTGCCTCAACTGCTCATCTTGGCCCTTCCTACTGCAGAGGAAGCTCAAGACCACCCAAAAGTGAGAAAGTAAGGAGGCTGTCAACAGCAGCAAGGGTATGGGAGCCTGTCCCTCTGCAAGGCACATGGTCCCAACTCCTCTTACTGAAGAAGATACTAGTAAGCTGGAAAGGAGTTTGTACAGGTAATTCCAGAATAGACTGCCAGGAAGAATTACTTAGGGACTAATATGTACTTTGCTTCTTGCACAGGCCAAGTTTGGGAACATGGTGGAAGTAGAAGATATATTTTTAGTCTAAAAAGGAAGCAAAAAGCAAATGTTCCAAAGTGTGAGCAAAAATACCTCCAAGCAGGAGGGAGAAAGCCTCAGAACCTGGAGAGTGGAAGAAAGTAATACTTCTGCCGGCTTTGGTCATGGCATTGGGCCCCCAAAATGAGACAGTGTGTCAGTAGTCAGAGATAAGCAAACTGTGAAACAAATTAAGATCTAAATTGCAAAAGTTTTCTATGATGGAAAAATGGAAATACATCAAAGGAAAGAACTGGTACATTGCTCAAGCATACACATATATACCAGTGTTATGCTGCTAAATATGCAGCAATCAGGTCTAAAAAAATTATGCATATACATGCATGTTTATTATACGTTTTTGTAGGAATAAATGCTTGATTATTTTGATTGCTAGCTATCCAGCGAAGAAGTTGCTCACATCATTGACCTATGAGTTTAAATCTGACATGAATATTGGTTGCTATTTGCCTATACATTAACAAGTAAAAAGAAAGTGAAACAACAAAGATATATGTGAGAACTTAAATAATTTGTGAAAACATCATGACTTCTTTACAGAATCAGATAAAAGGTTTTAAATACTGGAAGAATATTTCCTCAGTTTTCCGTGCTCTTCACAATGAAATAGCCACAGACACAACACACTTTAAAATTTAACCTGTAGTATTACTGTTTTTCCATAACTTTCTTAAGACTAAACAATCGATAGAATGATAAATGGAGCCTCGATTGGTAGGGTTTGCTTACTTCTGTGGTGTAAATACTTCCACCAAAACTAATGTCAAGCTATCAACTAGATGTCAGTGAATGTAGAGTTGGAAAGAGATACACAGTAACATACTATTATTATATAATTATTTTCCCCACACAGATTTACTGGATATAGATAACAGTGTGCATAGAAAATAGTTCTTTTTATAATTAGTGGTCATAGGTAATCTCTGTTGTCCCCCAAATTCCTAGTTCCCATGATCTTTTTGAATCTGATGGATCCACTGTTTCTGATCATGCTTAGGTGGAATCTTTTCGGGGGCTGAGAACCCTCAGAGGTCTTGATGTCTTCCAAGTATGGGAACGGTAATTAGGGGAGAATATTCTCCTCTTTCTGGTCTCTATAAATCTCTACCCTCCAACTTTTGCTTCTCCAAGGCCCTCTCTACTCCCAGGCTCCTAGCAAAATCCCAGCACAGACTTAAGCTTTCTTAGAGAGCTTTCACCAAAAGAGCCATTGAATTCCCCACACATTCCTTCCTGCTAACATCACTAAAGCAAGGAAATTACAAAAACTGCCTCTCCTTTCAATGGGGGAAGGAAAAGAGAAGTCTGGACAATTAACATAAATTCAGTTCAAAAGTTTATCTCAACTAAGTAGTGTATGCAGCTGGAGCAAGTCTTCATTTTTGGTTTGAGTGTCCACAATGGAACCACATTTTCTCAGTCAATAAGGTATTTGACTAGCAGTCCTTGATGCAGTTTTTTTTTTTCCTAGTCAATTACTAAAATACTTACTCTATAAAAAAATACTTTACTCTATAAAAAATACTTACTCTATAAAAAACTCTATAAAAATATGAACATTTATAACCAGATTCACAGGACTAACCACTAAGGATAAGACCTGTGCAGTAGAATTAAAGATTATAGTCATTGGCCACCACATCTTTTGCTGCATAAAACAAAATAAACCCTCTGGCCTTAGAAGAACAAGAAAGGGGGGAAAAAGATGAAGCCTGTGAAAAAATATCATAGGAAATAATGGAAGGAGATACTATACATAAAGTGTAACATAACACCTAGCACATTACATGGGTGTCCACTGGCAATAGTAATAACAATAGTCTTCATAATAAAAAGATCCATTATAATGAAAGATCCAAATTCATATCAGTGAATTTATTATCTATGAGTTTATTCACTATAGGGACAAGAAAAAATTTTAGACAGTAATTTTACATCTTTAATATGATGAAAAAAAGCTTGACCTCTAAGATACAGGTTCCAGAAAGCAATAAAGATAATTAAAGGAAAGATTTCAAGATTTACAACACAAAAGTAAATTTTAGAAACTACTTAGAAGGCAAAAGTGCCACTAGAAAATGAAATTTGTGACATGGAATGCAGACTTGAGATTTCTTCTTAGATTGCAGGAAAAGAAGGAAAAGGTATGAAAGTCATTAAAACTAAGAAAATGATAAATATAAGGAGCAAATATTAGAAGTACAGTTTTAAAGCAACAGCTATTTCCAAGTGGGACTGAGCTGCATAAACTTGATACTTCAAACACACACACACACTCCTTAGTATCAGAGAGACCTCATTGAAAAGAATTTAAATGGAGCTGTGAGGTAGGCAGAATAATGCCTCCCACAAAGAAGTCTGCATCCTATTTCCTGGAACCTGTGAATATGGCAAAGGAGAATTAAGAATGCAGATGGAATTAAGGTTGCTGACTCCTGACTTTAAAATAAGAAGATTATGGAGCGCCTGGGTGGCTCAGTGGGTTAAAGCCTCTGCCTTTGGCTCAGGTCATGATCTCAGGGTCCTGGAATCGAGCTCTGCATCGGGCTCTCTGTTAGGGAGGGAGTCTGCTTCCTCCTCTCTCTCTGCCTGCCTCTCTGCCTACTTGTGATCTCTGTCTGTCAAATAAATAAAAATAAAATCTTGAAAACAAACAAACAAACAAATAAATAAGAAGATTATCCTAGATTTTCTGGATGGTCCCAAAGCAACCACAAGGGTCCCTAAATGCAGAAGAGTAAGGCAGGAGAGTCAGGATCAAAGACTATGATATTACAAAGATTCAACCAGTCATTGCTAGCTTTGAAAACAGAAGTAAGCCAGAAGCCAAGGAATGTGGGGAGCATCTGAAAGCTGTAAAAGGCAAAAAGCCAGATTCTTCCTGAGAGTTGCCCTCCAAAAGGAAGCAGCACTGTACACATTTTGTTTTTAGCACAGCAAAACCCATTTTTTAAGTCTGACCCATAGAACAGTAAGATAAGTTTGTTTTAAGTCATCACATTCGGGGTAATTTGTTGTAGCTGAATAGGAAACAAATACAGCTAGAATAAATTCTACATAGTACACAGGCTGTGTGCCTTTCATATTCACTGCTCCCCTCCTTCATACACCCACAAGACTGCTTTCTGTCACATTCATTTTATTTTTCTTCCTGCATCATTTTTATAAGAAGTATGTGATAAATTTTAAAGCCATTATGATGAAAAATTTCCAGTATGTACAAAGTGAACAGAATAGTATAAGGAGCCCTCAGGTACCTACCACCCTGCTTCCATAATTATCAACATTTTGTCATTCTTGTTCCCTCTAGTCTCCACCCACTTCAATCCCCCCAATCAATTTATAGATGCTTACAAAGTGTACATACACATATCTGAAACTTGGAATGCACAGTTCTTAGCTGCACATTATGATAAATAGATACATCCAAGTAACTTAGACTACTAACATGGAAATGTTAGGGAAAAGTTCCCTAATGTTCTTTTCCCACTCCCAACACCCATTTTCCCATAAGTGGAACATCCTCTTTGATTTCAGCATGTCTGTTAGACTGATTCATGTTGTTACACATCCAGTAGTTGTTTCCTCCTTGGTTTTGAATAGTATTTTCTTGTATAAATTCATTTATCCATTTTCTTGTTGATGCACATTTGGTTTGGTTCCAGTTCTTGGTTACTATGAATAAAGCTGCTATGAACATTTTTGTATAAGCCTTTTTGTGCACAACATTTTTTTTTCTCTTAGATAAGTCTGTATGACTGGAATTGCTAGACCAAAGGAGAGATGTATGTTTAACTTTGTAAGAAACTGTCAAATATTTTTCCAAAGTGGTCATATCATGTACTTTCCCATTAGAAGTGGCTGACAGTTCTGGTTATCTCACATGCTTGCCAAACTTGGTATAGTCTTTTTAAGGCTAGTAGTTTTAGTGAAGGTAGAGTGTTGTCTCATTGTGGCTTCACTATATGTGTGAGCACTGTATGTGATATATATAAATATATCTGTATCTATATATATATATAGATATATATCTTCCTTTCCTTTATGTAGTGTTTGAATTTTTAACTGGGTTGTGTCTTAGTCCATTTGGGCTGCTATAAAAAAATACCATAAATTGGGTAACATATAAAGACACAAATTTCTCACAGTTCTAGAGGCTGGGAAGTCCAAGATCAAGGCGCCAGCGTGGTCTTGTTTAGGTCAGTGAGAGTCTGCTGTCTGCTTCATAACTGGCTGCCTTTTTTGCTGTAACTTTATAGCATGGAAAAGTCAGGGAGCTATGTAGGGTCTCTTTTATAAGATGCTAATCCCAGGGACGCCTGGGTGGTTCAGTTGGTTAAGCGGCTGCCTTGGGCTCAAGTCATGATCCCAACGTCCTGGGATTGAGTCCCACACCTTGCTGGGCAGGGAGCCTGCTTCTCCTCTGCCTCTGCTTGCCACTCTGTCTGCCTGAGCTCTCTCTTTCTAATAAAAAATTTAAAAAAAAAATGCTAATCCCATTCATGAGGGCTTCCCCTACATTATTTAAGGCCTCCCAAAGACCCTTAATCCTAACAAAATGGGCCTTAGTACAGACATTCAAAGCAAATTTTTTTAATTTTATTACTGAGTTGTAAGAAATTTTTATATATTCTGGAGATGTATACTTTGTCAGATAAATATTCTAAAAATACCATCTCCAAATTTGACGTTTGTCTATTAAATTTTCTCAGTGTTGTTATTTCATGAGCAGAAGTATTTCAGTTTGATGGAGTCTAATTTACCAATTTAAATTTTGTGGTATTACGTGCTGTGACCTAAGAAATTTTTGTCTACTTTAGATTTATAGTTTTCATTTTTATATTTAGGACTGTGTCCCAACTTACATAATTTTTGTTTATGTATAATAATTTTTGTATATGATATAAATTTATACTAAGTTTTATGTGTAGCATATGCAGGGTATATTTTTTCCCATATAGATACTCAATATTTTTCACATCATTTATTGAAAAGACTTCCATCTTTATTGAATTGCTTTGGTGCTTTTGTAAAAAACCAATTGACTGCACAGAGATCTATTTCCAAACCCTCTAATTTGGTCCCTTCATCTATTTCTTATCCAAATACTATACTATCTTGATTATAATATTAAGTCTTAAAGTCAGCTGGTTGTAAATACTCTAGTTTTCTTCTTTGTTTTGGATATCCTAGGCACTTTGCATTTCTACATACATTTTAGAATATTTTGTTAATTTCCACAATACTTGCCGGGATTATGTTGGGAATGGGCTGAATACATAGACCAACTTGGTTCTAATACCTTGGCCACCTATTAAGCAAACCAAAACTGAAGCCTATAAGTGCCTAAGGTTAAGAAAGCCATACTGATGAATTGCTGAACTCTACATCTGAAACAAATGGTATACCATATGTTGACTTATTGTATTTAAATTTTTTAAAAAAGAAGGCAACCAATCACAGTCAACTAGACTTTCCCAAATAAGGCAATCATGTAAGCTATAGCCAAACAAATAATTTCCTTGCTTTTGCTTTCCTGTCTTCTCTATAAAAGTCTTGTCCCTGGCTCCTGTTGATGGAGCACTCCTAATCAATTCTGGCTTGGCACTGCTTAATTCAAATCAATTTTTGATCAAATAAATATTTACAATTTTTATTATGCCTCAGTTTATCTTTTAATGATATAGATTCCAATCTTTCAGTATTTCACACAATGCAAAAATAAACATCATGCCTTTGTCTTTGCACATGTGAGAATGTTTCAGTATTCCATTTCTGGCTAGAAATAGAATTGCAAAAAAAAAGGTCTTTGTGAAATGTAAAGGTAACCCATATATGAGAGGGGTTACCATTATTTGGTTTTTCTTATTTTTTAAAAACAACTGGGAAGTGTTAGGTCCGTGATCAAAGGAACGAGACTGAGACAAACTGAAAGTTATTCAAAGCTTTATTTTGCGCCAAGTATTAGAAGTTGGACTGATTGGCCAGGGGAATGAGACTGAAACAAAGTTAAAGTTATGCAAAGCTTTATTCTATACCAAGCATTAGAAGTCAGACTGACCAGCCAGGGCCACCTCTAAAGAGAACGACCACCCCCCGCTTACAGGCTCAAGAATCAACTGACCAGTCAGGGCCACCTCTAAAGAGAGCCACCATTTCCAATCTTACAGGCTCAAGAATTGACTGACTGACCAGTCAGGGCTGCTCCAAAGAGAGCGACCCCTCCCAGCCTCACAGACTAACTTTTATAGAGCAAAAGCCTGGCCACACATGGGTGGCCAATGAGATTGTAACATTGCATAGTTATGTTAGGCCACACGCAGGTGGCCAATTGAATTATAATTTACCCTAGGGACGCCTGGGTGGCTCAGCTGGTTAAGCAGCTGCCTTCGGCTCAGGTCATGATCCCAGCGTCCTAGGATCGAGTCCCACATCGGGCTCCTTGCTCGGCAGGGAGCCTGCTTTTCCCTCTGCCTATGTCTGCCTGTGCTCGCTCTCTCTCTAACAAATAAATAAATAAAATCTTTAAAAAATAATAATAATAATTTACCCTATAGTAGCTGTTTGACCTAACCTATTATTCTGGTCAGAATTGGTGCTCAAGTTTGGCGCCCAAAAAGCCGGGTTTACATTCTTTGGTGGTTAGGGAGAAAGTATGTGTGCTTTTTACTGTTTGGATGTCTCCACCTGGCCTGACTCGTCCTTGTATTCTGGGCTCTGTTATTAAGAACTGGCCGACCATATTTTACTGGCTTCCCAGACTTGCTTCTAAGTAAGTTTCTCTGGGTGAGGGGCAGGGTCAGTTTAAGTTTTACTGCACAAACAACAAAATGGCTTTTAACCAAGATGGAGTCGCTCTGGCTAAAGAGGCCCTTACAGGAAGTAACAGTAACAAAGGAATTTTGCACAACTCTGCAATCCAGGAAAAACCTACAGTTTGCACAGGTCAGTATAGAAAGTTCCTATCTAGACCTGCCATTAAAATAGTCACCACAGGGGTGCCTGGGTGGCTCCATGGGTTAAGACTCTGCCTTCCATCTCAGGGTCCTGTGATGGAGACCGAGTCTGGCGCTCTGCTCAGCAGGGAGCCTGCTTCCTCCTCTCTCTCTGCCTGCCTCTCTGCATATTTGTGGTCTGTCAAATAAATAAATAAAATCTTTAAAAAAGAAAAAAAATAGTTACCACAATAAATATAATTTAAAAAATCCCTAGAGTCCTACATTTGGGAAGTTTACTAGCAATGACTGGGTCTAATACTTGGCTTTGTTGTGAATGGATGGATACTGACTTAGGATTCTGGTGATTAAGGGAAAAGGAGTGGGGGGGGTGCCCCTGAAGTGAAAAAGGGGGAATAGGGCCCTTTGATTTTGGTCTTGGTTAAGCCAGCAATTGACTTTATTACCTTTCATGGACCACATCCTGTTATGGGCCTCAATTTCCTCATAAAACACAAAGGGTGTTAAGGGAAAACAGTATTTAAAGTCATAGAACTGATTCAGATTAGGTAGGAAGAGAATGAAGATAGAAAAGGAAAGGGGCTCAGGATCTCTGAGATCCAGAAGCTTCCTACACCGAGAGTTTTGGGAGTGGAAGAACCAGCAAAGGAGAATGGGGACTAGCGGCTCCTGGAGAAAAATGAAAAGGTTACGTCCTAAAAAACACAGAGAGGGAAGCCAACTAGGGAGAGTGCTGATTACCCAACATTCTTAGCTAAATGTTGAGGTCCAGTGGTCACTGATAATATGGAATTGTTGCAGGCTTTGACAGAAGCCATTTCAACAAATTAGTGGGATTAAAAGTCAAATGAAAGCCATTTAAAAAGTGAATGAGGAAAAAAAAACATTTTTAATGCTTTTATAAAGTGCACAAACTTATTCCAAACCCACAGCTGCTCTAATTTATCCGAGCCCTTCTCAGATGTAACCTTCAGAGGATCCTAAAGCACTTAACCAATCCATGACTCCTCTTGCTTCCCAAGATTGTTCTGAAAGTGCTTTGTAAACAAGGACTCCGAACAATCCACTGGCAACCACTGGCTTTTATTATTCTATTACTCGATCACTCTATCCATTTGGTATTACGTAGGCTCCTCCACGCCCCTTTAGTACTAAGTTTTCTTGAGAGTTTATCAATCCGCTTTCTTCGCCCTACAGCCAGCCAGTCGCTGCTCAACTCTCAACTCCTCCCCTCTCCATATCTCTGACCTGGGAAACTCAAATTTCGTAATTCCAACCCGGAAACAAAGAGAGGGAAAGTATGAGGGGAAGCGGAAAGTGTTTGTTTCTTCAGGAGGGTCTGAGCGAGAGCATTACTCCTCCGCGGACCGTTTGTGCTGCCCTCCTAGGAAGAGTGGGTGGGTGCTTGTTTTTCTGACGGACCGAGTACGGGTGCCGGGCGGGCTCTCACGGAAGTCCATGCGCCATTGGGAGGGCCGCAGTGGCTGCTCTGTGCCCTTGTTGCCGAGGGCTCCTTCCTGGGTCATTCCTGGAGCAAGGGCCGGACTGGGGCTGGCACCCGGGCTCCCGCGTGGCCCTGTAGGCGCCTGTGTGACCTCCTCGCCGGCGAGATGTGGCGACTACACCGGGCCGCCGTGGCCTGGTAAGTGTGGGCTCCGATCTAGCCCCGTTATTTCTGGGGCCTCCGAAAAGCCGAGTTATTTCATCACTACCTCCAGGATGTGCACGTAACTTTCAGGCCAGGCGGAGGAAGGTTGGAGGATTCCGGGATATTTTTGAGGACCCGTGGTTACAGGAGCCCTGACCCGGCTTACCTGAGGTGCCGGCTGCAGTACCGGTCCTTGTTCCTGTCCTGTGCCACTCGAATATTTTGGGCTCTTTTCAGTCTTGGCCTGTCTCTGTTGTCCTTTTGTCCCTGCCTCTTTCACCTTTCTGTCCTTGCTGTTATCGCTGTCTCTGGTTGCTTCTTGTTTCTGCCCTCTACCTCCCTGGCTCCTGGCTCTATTCATGTGTCCCCGTCTCCGCCTTTCAACTCTTTCTTCTACCTCCACGACAGGTGTACATTGCTCTTGCAGGTACTCGTGCTTCTCCCAGAGTGAAGAGGTCCCTGCTTATTGTCCTAATCGTCTGAGTCGACTTGCTTTGGAGTCTGATGTGGGCAGTGACGCAAATGGTGTCGGAGATGGTTATTAGAGATGCCCTCTCAATAGCAGCTTTTCAGTGGTCAGGGAGGAAGACTTGCTTTGGATGAAAAGTGGTGAATATAGCACCAACTTTCATATCACATGGTTATTGCAGCCCTGGCCTGGTTTAATTCCAAGTGAAAATCTTAGGATCTTTTCATTTCTGTGGGTTACGATACACATTTTAATAAGATTTAAATTTGACTTTATCTTTAAATGTATTTGTGTTCCAATATCCTTAGATACTTTCAGGCTTAACTTACTGTTGCAGGCTGTTGATAAGAAGTAATATGCATCAAATAAGGTGAAAAGAGCTTGGTTTTTCTGAATTAACTTCTAAACACCTTGAATTTTTTTCATAATGATGTTTAAAGGGTGTGGGTAATTTATAGTTTTTAAAAGGAATGGTATCCATTTTTTATGAAGGTTGAGTCTAAATTTAGAACTGGATGACATACAATAGTTATAGTCAGTTAGAATAATTGGATAGTTATTTCTCATTTTATGGAATTTGAGTTTCTGAGTAAATCCACAGCTTTTGATACTGCAGTAAATTATTTACTACCTTCTTATTTCTACTCCTCCCTGTTTCCTGGAGAAACATACCTAATGTGATTTAAATAAAAAGGGAAATGGCTTTGCAGAAAAGAGCATGCTTCATTGGAACAGTTGAGACATATAGGAAAACTTTAAAATTTGAAGTAACAGACTGATTAATAACTGATATTTGTTTATTCAGGTGGATGCTGTTGGGCCATATTGTTTCTTAAGTTATTATGGACTCCACAGAGTCATGGCTTAAAAGTGTTTATGTTGATAGCACAGTTTAGCTCCCTTGCAGAAGAGGAGATGTGGAAGGTTAGAAGCCTCAAGCTCTGAAGTTTGTCTTTTGCTGTATTTCTTCTGCATGTTTGTTATGAAGGAGTACATTTAAATTCCCATTCTTTTTTTTTTTTTAAGATTTTTTAAAATTTATTTATTTGACAGACAGAGATTACAAGTAGGCAAGAGAGGCAGGCAGGGAGAGAGAGGAGGAAGTGGGCTTTCTGAGGAGCAGAGAGCCCGATGTGGGGCTTGATCCCAGGACCCTGGGATCATGACCTGAGCCGAAAGCAGAGGCTTTAACCCACTGA
>RCUC01154268.1:0-32029 GCA_003697995.1 Taxidea taxus jeffersonii
TGGATATGTCTCTAAATCAAAAAATGAGTTAGAGTCTTCAAGAGAATGTCCACCTGGTTCATACGATTCTCCCCTTAACACCGAGAAGGATAAGAGTAAGAAGCTCTGTTTAACCAAAACATTTACCATGGATATTAGTTATCTGTACATATGTACAACTGATGTCCATACATTAGTTATCTGTACATACTCTTATATGCTGATCTCTCTGACCATTTCATTTATTTTAAACTATAAATGCACAGTTTCTAATGGGTTGATGTAGCTTTGCCTGTATTATTTAAACAAAACCTGACTGAAAAGTGATGTCTGTCCATACAGAATTTCAAAGGGAACAGTGAAGACTGCCGTTGACTGCATATTAGTAAAATCAGAGACTGTCCAACATGACTGTGAATAGAAAGCCAAGTGGATTTGGAACCATGCCTTTTGTTGGTCTAAACCAAGATGGCACAGAAAAAATGCAGTTTATAATGTAAATACTGTTTTTCCTCTCATTACTTCTTTTCACAAAAGAATATATTTATATATAATAAGCATGCAGAAAAATATTTCCAAAATGACTTTCTACATAATATAAATATATAGTACTTTTGTTTCTGTAAATCTATATGGAAAATAAAACCTTCAGTCTACAGATTTTCCAAAATGCTAGAAAGCTATTGGATACCACATCCTCTGACTTATTTTCCTAATATATGACCTTATATCATGTTAAATCAATTATTGTGACACAATTTTCTACCAGTTTTTCATGAACTCTAAATCTTATAAAATAAACACTTGACATTTAATGAAGATGTGTTATTCTGTTCCTGTAGAAGGATAAGAATAATAATATTTTTTGTGTTGATGTACAGCTCAAAGACACATCTCTTCCTGACAACTTAAGGTCACTTGTCATAAAATTGTATTTGCTGTCTGAAAATTGATATGTAGCCAGTGAGAAAGTAAAACCATTTAAAACCTTAGCTATGTGATAGAGATATTGACCTTTTCTTCTACCAGATTATATGTATACAAGCTGTTTCCTACTTTCACAAATTATGAGAACGTTTGAAAGGGCAATCTCTGTCACAATTGGTACTTTTTTTATTATCTTGCTATAAGTGCATTTTAATTTTCAATTCTAATACTTGAGATACTAAGTAAAGTTCCTTAAAGAAAGTTTCATCTGTAAGAGGTTTTTGAAAAAGAAATGTACCTTCAGTACTGGGCAAAAAGTAAGTGTAGGGATCTTCTACTTCTTTTGAAAGCATGCAATGTAAAATGTCTAGTAAAACTTGTAAAAATGGGAAATAAAACTATAGGTAAAATGGTAACTGAAAAACTTATGTATGGAATAATAGTATTTTTAAAAAGAAATTGTTATAATATTTATTTTTGTATTTATTTACATATATCTAGACATTCCAAATAACATCTAGAGATATGAAAATTGGAGCTAATGATATTTATTATTATCCAAGTTTGATATTATTTGTTATTTATTTTTCACTGTGTTTTAATGTAAGTTTTCTGAAACAAGTATCATGTTTAAAATTACAAAATAGTATGCCAGTGTACATTTTAAAAGTCTATTTTTAGATTACAAAGTGTTGTTTTTTATTTTTAATAATTTTTCAGGACATATCCTTTAAATTGTCTTTCATTTATCTCTATCTCCTTGAGTTCTGTACTGGGCAAGGTTAAGATAATTGAGATGGGAATTAGAAATTCCCAGTTGGTATCTTAAATCAGTTATATTTTGGGTGGCCTTAGATGCTTCTTAAATTTATAGATATTGGGTTAAAGCCAAAGAAATCTCTTTCTGAATTCTCAATACCTCTGCATTTGCTTAGTACTTATGTAGAGACATTTTTAAAATGAATATAAATTCATTTTTAAATGAATATAAATAATTAGGGCTTATTGTGAGTTTTTAAAATATAAAAATATGAAGAAGAAGACAGTCTCACTACTTTTGGATAACTATTGATAGTGAACCTTTGAATGTGCTTTCTTAGTAAAAATACATACTTTAAAAATGGAGTGGGGGGCGCCTGGATGGCTCAGTGGGTTAAGCCTCTGCCTTCGGCTCAGGTCATGGTCTCAGGGTCCCGGGATCGAGTCCCATATCGGGCTCTCTGCTCAGCAGGGAGCCTGCTTCTCCCTCTCTCTCTCTCTGTCTCTGCCTGCCTCTCTGCCTACCTGTGATCTTTCTCTCTCTGTCAAATAAATAAAAATCTTTAAAAATAAACAAACAAATAAATAAATAAAAATGGAGTGGGATTACGAGGGCAGGGATTTTTTTCTGTATTATATCATATTTCCAGACATATATCCAGCACCTACAACAGCATCTGATTCATACTGATTACTTCCAACATTTGATTAAAGAAATGAAGTTTTGCAAATTCCTTCCTTATTTCCCTCATCATATGTGATTTCCCCATATCTCTAAATATTCTTCTGAACCATTATTTTTTTATTTTATTTTTTTTAAAGATTTTATTTATTTACTTGTCAGAGAGAGCGAGCACAGGCAGACAGAGCGGCAGGCAGAGGCACAGGAAGAAGCAGGCTCCCTGCTGAGCAAGGAGCCAGATGCAGGACTTGATCCCAGGACCCTGGGATCATGAACTGAGCCGAAGGCAGCTCTTTAACCAACTGAGCCCCCCAGGCGTCTCCAGAACCATTATTTTTAAATGAACATCTTCTTCCCCATTTTTAAAATTCTATCTTTTGAAGAAAACCATTGTCAGTATTTTAGGGTGTTTCTCTATCACTATACTTTCAGATGCAAACACCAGACAACCCCGACCAATAATATGTCCAAAACAATGGAGTCAACTTATCAGGTCATATGCATGCAAAGTTAGGTGCCACAACCAATTCAGGGCATGGTTCTGTCAGGACTTATGCTTGTCCTCTTCATAATTCTCCTCCCTCTGCACCCATGCTCAAGGGCTGACCCCAGGCTAATCCCCTTCACAATAGCAAAAACACAAGACAGTGACCAGGGCTCACCACATGATAGCTTCAAGAGCAAGAGAGAGCTCCTGCAGCTATCACAGATGAAGTTGATCTCCACTTTGATAAGGGAGACAACCTGCTTTCACTCTCAGAATTAGAAAGCTCTCACTCTCAGCTTAACTCTCAGAATTAGAAAGCTCCCTTCCTAGACAGGAGTTTACTCTTGCTCCAGGAATTTCTTGCTCAAGAAGATAACACTGTAAACCAGTCAATAATGCCATTGTTTGTTGACAGAAGAGTCAAACTGCTCCCTTTTCAAGGCAATATTTTGTTCATTTGGGCAAACAGCCTTTTTTTCTCAGGACAACAAATTACTTAACCGAGTAAATGGTGCACTTTCCAAAACACTGTTTACTATGCAGGATAATTTCAAGGTCCTCACCTCACTGCGTGCACCAACCTTAAACTAATATTTTACACACTCTATTCTATCCTACTCTATTGAAAGGCCCCATCCCTCTACTGAAAAGCCTGACTTAAGCTGTCAAACCCAGCCTATAAAATCCTATTCTGACTTTCCTATTTTGTGATGACACCAAGACTCAGTCAATTATTATGGGAACAAACTCAGCTTTCATGGACCTACAGATGTTCTAGGAACATTTTTGAAAACTAGTACCCAGCAACTTTGATGAAACCACAGCCAGGATTCAATGCAGAGATTGGTCTACCTTTCTGTCTAGACCTAAATTAAACCCTCTCTCAAGAAGCATGGGACCACTCTCAACAACTACAACATACATCCATCTATGTATCTAGCTAGCTACTTAAATTCCTAATCACATACCAGCTTTCCTCCAAGTCTCCACAGTGAAATCTAAGTGAAGATTAAAAAGAAAACATCTGTATCCTAGAACAAATCTAGCTGAACATTTCTAGAAATCATAAAAAACAAGGATGTCAAACCTAAATGCATTTTACTAAAATGCCTTTGTAATTCATTGAAAAATATTTCAGCATTTAAATCAAACACCGTATTGGTTTATTGAGTTATACTCATTCATCAAAATATTGTTTTGAAAAACTTTTTCCAACAGTCTTTTCTTCAAACCAGGAACTAATATATTTGCCAAAAAATAAATTGCATTCTATCCTTGAAAGCATTGAATCCACTTGACATATAAAATGCATTAGATTTGAGTAGAGGCCAAACATAGCTGAGTGTTTTCACTCATCCTTGCTGTTTAAGCTGGTGAACTTAGGACCTAATATATAATCCATGGATTTACCATTGCTGTGAAATGTGTTATAAAACAACAAATAAATTTAATATTTATATGTATAAATTTGATAGCATTTTTAATTCATTTTGCATCATGAAGCAGTTTCTTCTAAATGCTATTTCATATCTTACTGCTACAACCATGCAACCTTTGGATTACATATCAAAAGTATAAAAAAAAAACCCTTAAAATGGCAAAACTTATGTATCTCTTCCTTGACTTTTCTTTTCTTGGCCACATCTTTAGAATAAGTCTATTTATTCCTATGTTCATGATGGATTGATTACATTATTTTGGTCATCTTTTTGCCCTTCAACCTGAGAGATGAAATATTCAGTCGCTGAAATTGTTGGAATAATATCCAGTTTAAAAGTAGACATTTATTTAAAATCTCTGGTCTCCTGGGGAAAAGATTCAGCCCTTGCTCTCAATGGACTCGTATTAACCTTTGGATGCAAAAGAGCCCAGTAGGTTCAGTTGCAAGACAAGCGATGGAGAAATACACAGGGTGCCTCTGAAAGACATAAAAAGGTGTTTAATCCAGGTGAAAAAGAAAATGTTAACATATGAGAGCAGAAACAAATCTTAGACACTCTATTGCAGAACTCTTGTAATATTACAGTTGGGTAGAAAGTAAAGTGAGGGGTTTGCCTGAGATGATCAAATTAGTTCATAGCAGATAGGAACTGGTGGCAAAAAATCCAGGTCTCCTTATTTCTGTTATGACATTATTGTTGTTGTTGTTGTTGTTTTTATTGTTGGATGTCAACACTTTGTCAACCTGTTTAGGTAAGTCCTTTATAAATCTCTACCTCTGGGCTTCAAAATTGTCTTCTACAAACGTTCAGTTTGTGAGGATATATATATATATATATATATATATATATATGATTAAATGAAGAAAGAAATAGCCCATGTGGTGCTGGAGATCTTCCAATTTTAATCAGTTGTCTCTGATTGTCTAGAAGAGAGTATAGGAATGGAAGAATATCCTTGGGTGGCTCAGTCATTAAGCATCTGCCTTCGACTCAGATCATCAGATCATGATCCCAGGGTACTGAGATTGAGCCCAGCATCCGGATCTCGGCTTGGCATCAGGAAGCCTGCTTCTCCCTCTCTCACTACCCCCTTGTGTTCCCTCTCTCTCTGTATCTCTCTCTGTCAAATAAATAAATAAAATCTTTAAAAAAAAGAGAGAGAATATTCTAGGTGAGGTGAAATTTTTTCTAGGGAGAAAAGAAAAGGAAAGAACAATGTAAACGTAATGTTCTACTAAAATAAATTACACTATAATTTTTGCAAGATATTATCATTGAGAGAAACTGGATAAAGGATACATGGGATCTCCTGGTATTATTTCTGATAACTGTATGTGAATCTAAAATGATCTAAAAATAAATGGTTTAATTAAAAAAAAATTAATAATGGGACTTCTCGTTTCCAGTTCCACATATAAAGAGCTTAGAAACTGCCATTCTACCCTAACAAGTAAAAAGCTGAGCAGACTGAAAAATCAATAACTCTTCTTGGATTCGTAAAAGATTGAGAGCACAGGGCAAAACTCATCCCTCCAAGTCTGGAGGGAAATGGGTGAATGTAGGAAGCCATGGCTTACCTGAGCGGAAAATCCTGAGCTGGAACTGCCATTGCAGCCGGGCTGGGGTAGAAAAACCAGAACTGTAAGTGATGAATAGCGGGGGTCGACATCAACAATTCTGAGGGTTAAACCCTCCTGAGGTTCCCAGAGGGGTCAACGTAACATTGTGAAATTTACCTCCAGTGGCTCTGATTAGGTTGCCATTGTAAATATCAGAAAAATCATTCTTCTGGCAGGGGGAGGGGTAAAGGAACCATTTTGAAAAACACCAGAGCACTCTGATCTTCTTAAGACCTGTCCTCAGGGGAAACTACTTAACCAGAGCCTAACCTGTTGGGGTATTCAACATCATGCTGGAAGTCCTAACTGATGCAACAAGACAAGCAAAGGAAGTAAAAAGAACAGAGTGACAAGCAAGAAATAAAACTGTTTTTGTACTCTGATGACATCATCTATGCAGAAAATTAAAAAAAAAAAATTTGACCATAAGCCTCCTGGAACTAACAACTGATTGAAAGAAGTTTGTAAGATACAATGTTAATGTACAGAAGTCATTTGCTTTCCTGCATAACAACAATGAACAAGTACGATTTGAATTTAAAACACAATACCATTTATATTAGTACCCCCCAAAATAAATACCTAAGTATGAATCTAACAAAATATGTATAAAGTTTATTTGAGAAAAACTGCAAAACTCTGATGGACAGTGGGGAGGGTATGTGCTATGGTGAATGCTGTGAAATGTGTAAATCTGGTGATTCACAGACCTGTACCCCTGGGGATAAAAACATAAATTTTAAAAAACAATTTTTTTTAAAGAATTAAGTACATGGAAAGATATTTTTGTCTGTGGATAGGAAGACACACTTTTATCAAGATGTCAGTTCTTCTAAAGTTGATCTATAGATTCACTAGAGTTCCAATCAGAACCTTTGCAAGTTATTTTATGGATATTAACAAATTGATCCTAAAATTTACATGGAAAACTAGAAGACGCCTCCCCCCCAAAAAAAATCAACACAACTTTGAAGAACAAGGTTGGAGGACTGATTCTACCTTACTTTAAGACTTACTATAAAATTATGGTAACCAAGACAATGTAACACTGGTCAAAAAAATATAAATAATTAAATCAATAGAACAGAGTTGAGAGCCAAGAAATAGATCCACATAAATATAGTCAATTGAGCTTGAACAAAGTAGCAAAGGCAATCTAATGGAATAAATATATTCTTTTCAGTAGTGTTGGAACAACTGGACATGTACATGCAAAAAAAATGCATCTAGACACAGACCTTATGCCCTTTACAAAAATTAACTCAAAATAGATCATAGACCTAAATGTAAAATGCAAACTATAGATCTCCTAGAAGATAACATAGGTGAAAACCTAGGTGACCTTGAATATGGGATGGCTGTTTAGATATAGCAGCAAATGCATGGCCCTTGAGAGACATAACTGATAAGTGGGACTTCATTAAAATTAAAAAAGAATACCTGTGTTCTACAAAAGACAATGCCAAAAGAATGAGAAAATAAGCCACAGACGGGGGGAAAATATTTGCAAAAGATATATTCGATAGACAACTATTATCCAAGATATACAAAGAACTCCTAAAAATCAACATTAATAAAGCAAACAGCCCAATTAAAAAAAATTGTGCCAAAGATCTTAACAGATATACTAATGGGTGGGTAAGCATATAAAAAGATGTTCCACATCATATATCATTAATAAAATGGAAATTAAGGCAACAGTCTGAGACCTCTATGTATCAATTTGAATGGCCAAAATCTCGAACACTGACAATATCGATGCTGACTTGGGTATGGAGCAACCACCGAGGATTCTTATTCTTTGGTGGTGAGAAGGTAAAATGGTATAGCCACTCTGAAAGACAACTTGGTGGTTTCCTACAAAACTAAATATACTCTTACCATACAGTCCAGCAAGTCAACTTCATGTTATATACCCAAAGGAGTTGAAAATATGTCCACCCAAATACCTGCACATAGATGTTTATAGCAGCTTTATTCATAATTTCCAAAACTTGGAGGACAACTGATATGCCCTTCAGTTGGTGAATAGAGAAATCGTGGTGCATCCAGACAATGGAATATTCTTCACTGCTAAGAGAAAATGAGTTTTCATGCCATGAAAACACATGGGGGAAATGTAAATGCATGTTACTGTTTATTGATGCAAATTACATATACATGCAATTACCAGAGCTTAGAGGGCAGAAGAAATAAGTAGACCACAGAGGATTTTTAGGGCAGTGAAAATATTCTGTATGATACTATAATAATGCGTAGGTATCATTATACATCCATCTAAACCCATGGAATGTACACCAATCATGTATCCTAAGATACACTGTGGATTGGGGTGATTATGATGTGTCATTGTAAGTTCATCAGTCTTAACAAATGTACAGTCTGGTGGGGCTGTTGGTAGTGGAGGAGATGATGTATGTGTAGTGTAGGGAGTATGAGGAAAATCCCTGTACCTTCCTGTACTTTTTGATGTGAACCTAAACCTATTCTTTAAAAAAAAATGGTCTTTGAAAAATAAAAATCACCAATGCTAATTCTACATATAGATGAAACTATTCTTCACCTAGTATAGTCATTAGAAAATAGTCTATCACACACCATTCCTCCTTAGGAGTCCAGTCCATACATGTAAATATGGAGGTGTTGGTCTGTTTGTGCTCAAGTCCACTGATTCTTTGCCTACCCCCATCTTCCTCTAACATTCCCCTTCCCTACAGATCATCTAAGGAATTCAGTTCACAAGGGGCACTTGTGAAAAATGGAGTAAGAAAATTAAAGAATCCAAGAATTCCTTCCCTTCTCTACCTGCTTTGTGTACCCTCATTAAAGTCTGCAGTCAGACTAGTCATGACTTCATCTTCCATATTCCAATGGTGACAATAGACTTTGGCCTCCAGAAACATCACTCACCCCTTTGTGCTCAATAGCATCGTAGGACAGTCAGTAAACTTTGAGTTGCCTAACATGCCCATGGCTGCTCTTTTGATTTTTGCTTTCTTGGAAGGACCTGACTTATGGAACAAAGCAGAGAGGTCAACCAATAGGAAAGCAGACATGAGAGAGGCATCTTGTTTAAACAAGAACCCTAGAAAAAGCGCACAGAAACCACAATGTCTCGTTTTTCAAAAGGAGCCATTTCTTTTCTTCTGTATGCCCACAGTGGTCTATATTGGAGGTTTTATTAACTATATCTAGCTTTGTTCATGTTGTCTTTCCTCAGGTTATTCTAATATCTTTTACTCTGTTTTTGTTTGTTTGTTTCTTTTTATCTCTCTCCTTTATATGTAACAACTATATATTTAAGTTTTCCAATAAATATTTGTTGAATGAACTAGTATATTTTTAACTTCCTATAACTGAGATCGTCTAATAACTTTTGTACAGATATAAAAATTTAGTAAAGCATGTTATTTAAGTGCTCTATGGACCTCCTAATTGATGGTCTGTATAAATTAACTAATTTTATAAATAAAACCTATATAAATCAAGATTTTTGCCTAAAGAGCTAATAGCATTTTTACATAAAAGTGTATGTCCTGATTCTAAATTTATGTAACTTATGTCACCAAGTTTTAAACATCATTTTGAGACATAAGTAGAGAATATGGCTCAGCTATAATCAATGTGCTGTTTTTAAACATCTGTTTTAATTTGTTCTTTCTTCCTGATTTTATGAGTCTATCTAGTTGCTTTTCTCTACATCATTTGACATTGTATTCAGGTAGAAGATAACTCTTCTCATATTTTATTTCCTTTTCCTACCAATAGCCAGATAATAATGTTGAATTCTAGGAATCTTTTTTATTTCCCAGTGGGGTTGTTTGATACATATGAGTTTATCACCTTTCTGAATAAAATTTACCTAAACTTACTAGGGAAATAATATATGATGGAATCTTGAATTATAGCCGTAGGGTAAAAGTATGGAAGAATATTGCATTTCTAGGAAATAGCTGCTTACAGTGTCTTACCAGGCTTCCTGGTATTCACTGCACAAGTTCCCAGCTGGCTAAATATTGCTAATTAGTAGAAAGGATTCACTGAACACCATCAGAAAAGTTCATTGATAAGACATTGAGATAGGAAATACTTTAGCTTTGACCCTTTTACTCATCATTTATGCTGTTTGGAATCAGTGATTCAGACAAGTACTCAAATCACAGTAAAATCATCAGACATTAAATCTCTTTTTTTTTCACTCTTCTGTTTAATCACATCATAAAAATATGAAATGGACAATGAAATCAATCAGAACTTGGCTTCATAGTCCTACAAATTGACTTCATTACTACTCTTACTAAACTGACTCTTAAATTAATGAAAGATGTCAAAACAAGTGTCTGTTTTTGTTGTTACTGGGTTGAGAAGTAATTCTCATTTATTTTAAAATGCATCCAAAGTTTCATTTGGGGAGAAGTTTCATAATTGGCATCTGTTAATCATTTCAGAGTTATATATGACAGTGAAGGCAGAGAGGGAGATTTTCAGGGGAAATTAATTTTGTTTGGATTCCTTGGCAAGGAGATGTTTAAAAAGAAAAGCCTCACTGGAACAACGATTAAAAGCAACATTCCTTGTTAAAGGGCTTTGGTAGACAGTTGGAAAATTTATTGAAAAGGTTTAAAGGTTAAAAAAAAAAAGCCAAACATTTTAAAAAATGTGATAGGAGGAAGATTTCCATAATTTAAAATTGTATTTAAAATATGGGCATGTTGTTTGGCATGAAAATTTAGACACGATTTTAACTGCCTGCCTGTTGAATACTTGGCCTTTCCAAGGCAATCTATTATGTGTAATGTGTAAGCAATAGCAAGTCGTAACTATCATTACCAGGTGGTTATTTGCAATGCAAATTCTAAACCCTAACTCAGAGATGGTTGGCTCTGCAAGTTGCTAAACAGCTGGGTTTTGAACCTTAAACCCATAGGATGGCCAACAGTGTAATTCTACAAGAATTTCTCTAAATGTACTAATTTTTCCCCAGTTTCATTCATCATCATTTTCCATATCACCTAGTAGCCCAGTGTGGCATTAGAGACACAATAAAATTGAATTAGAAAATCATGGTCTTTCTTCCTTGAAAAATAATTGTGGAAGGAAAACTTATATCACATGCAAAATTTTTGGAAATACACATTAGATATATTTAAAAATTGAATTTTGTCTTTTTAAAAAGATTTATTTATTAATTTGAGAGAGAGAGAGAGAGAACATGACAGGGGGTGGGGCAGAGAGAGAGAAACGGAGACTCTTTTTTTTTTTTTTTTAAGATTTTATTTATTTGTCAGATAGAGAGAGAGAGCAGGAGCAAGCACAGGCAGAGGCAGAGGGAGAAGCAGGCTCCCTGCCGAGCAAGGAGCCCGATGTGGGACTCGATCCCAGGACGCTGGGATCATGACCTGAGCTGAAGGCAGCCATTTAACCAACTGAGCCACCCACGCATCCTGAAATAGAGACTCTTAAGGAGACTTTGCACTGACTCAGGGCTTGATCTCAGGACCCTGAGGCCATGACCTGAGTTAAAACCAAGAGTCAGACACTCAACCAACTGAGCCACCCAGGTGCCCCTAAGGATTGAATTTGGCTTTATTTGTCAAGATAAACACTTCACAACTACTTTTGTCCAGCATTTGGCCCAATAATTCTACTGAAATTACCCACAAAGTTTACCAATGACTTACTAATCAAAAAAAAAATTGTTTCCTCCATGAGCCCTGATTCTTCTTGACCAATCTATTGAACAGCCTTCATTAAGTCTAATCTATTTTCATAAAGTCTTTCTCTTAACAATCTGTGCTGTGTCACTCCCACCTGTATTTTCCTGGGCTGCTCTTAACCATCCATTCACCCTCGATCTTCAAAATTCTTACCACGCTACTTCTTCCATTATGTCATGCCCATGTTCTAGGTGGATTTAATTGTTCCTTCTTTATCAGGTCAGTTGCATGTTTCTAACTCAAGTTTCTCAGATGCTTGAAAGTCAATTCTCTCATCTATTAAGTAGGGATAATAGCAACGCCTTCCAGAATGGACTTTACTTGTTTGTTTTGAAGTCACATTATTTAGTACAATAATAACATAAAGTGAGTGGCAGTTGTTATTAGGTTATCAAGAAACTAGCTCTCCAATAGTATTGATTAAAACATGCCCTACTCTATTAAATAAGGCATCATACTTTAATGGAATCATAAATTTAAAGTCACTTTCTGGGGCACCTGGGTGGCTCAGTGGGTTAAGCTTCTGCCTTCAGCTCAGGTCATGATCTCAGGGTCCTGGGATCGAGCCCTACATCGGGCTTTCTACTCAGCAGAGCCTGTTTCCCCTTCTCTCTCTGCCTGCCTCTCTGCCTACTTGTGATCTCTCTCTCTCTGTCAAATAAATAAATAAAATCTTAAAAAAAAATTAAAGTCACATTCTGCCACAAAACTACAAACCTGTTGTGACAGGAAGTGTGCTGTTTTTGTCTACCCTGATACCTTCTTCACTGAGCACAGAAGTGTTAGGTAGAAGTTCAAGAGAGAATTGCTGGATAAATACTGCAAATTGATAAATAAATAATATAATAAATATATGATAAATTAATATTGCCAATAATATATGAGTATATGTATACATAAAATTAAATTAAAAATAAATTCTTACATTAGTTATTCATTCACTCAGTTTTCTCAACTTTTCTTATTAACATTCTAGAAAAAATAAAATAGACTGGTCTATTAGAATAGAGTAATTCAATTTTTCAATTTTTCTCATAAATTAAATTTTTCTCCTAAATTGAGTGCCAAGACGTACCTAGCCATTGAGTGAATCTACAGAGTGGTCCCAAATTTCATTTTGGTAAATAAACCATATCAATTTTTCCACAGTTTCACTTGAATTCCAATCAGCACTTCATGACCAGATCATTCATTTAGATGTTCTTAAATGTAAAATGCAATTACTACTCTAGCATTAAAATGAATGTTACCAGAGAACAATTCAACTTTTTAGATGCATTATAAAGTGAAGAGAGGCAAAAATTCAAAGCATATATGATCAGGTAAGTTAAAACATGGGTTAAAGTTGTCTTTAAAGTGGATGATGCTTCTTTGGTGTTCCCCTGCTCTGCTCCACTGACTGCTGCCCCAATACCACTGCTGTCCTTGGTTTGTGAAAACATAATTCTGAGTTCTGTGTGGGTACTACAGGAACTTCCTTTTCAATGATTTCCTCTTTCCCCAAGCACCTTTGCAAGCATTAAGATTCCTATGTCTTCAAGCACATCTTTAGTTACATTTTTAAAAAATTCACTTTTCCGGGGCACCTGGATGGCTCAGTCATTAGACATCTGCTTTCAGCTCAGGTCACGATCTCAGGGTCCTGAGATGGAGCCCCACATCAGGGTTCCTATTCAGTGGAGAGCCTGCCTCTCCCTCTCCCACTCCCCCTGTTTGTGTGCTCACTCTCACTGTGTCTCTCTCTGTCAAATAAATAAATAAAATCTTAAAAAAATAAAGTAAAATAAAAATAAAAATTCATTTTTCCATCTACAGCTTAAAACTGATGGCATGGGTACTATGAGTATTTGTGAAGTTTCCTACCCCCTGTAAAATATAATAGAAAATATTTGAATTATAAAATAATGAAATTGTAATGTGTGGTTTTTCATCTTTAATAGCTAATAACTATACATATCTTATTGTGGTTCACTGGTAATGGGAATTTAGGGGGAAATTAAAGATTTTATTTATTTTTTTTCTGTCTGTTTGTTTGTTTAAGAGCTAGAGCAGTAAGTGGGAGGGGGTAGGGTGGGGGGAGGAGAGGGGCAAGCTGACTCCATGTTGAGAACAGAGCCCAAGGTGCTCAATCTCTTGACCCTTAGATCATGACCTGAGCCAGAATCAAGTGTGATGCATAACTGACTGAGCCACCCAGGCACCCCTCTAGTATTTTTTACAAAAAATAGCCAATGCCTTTATTTATTTTGGATTTAAAGTAATATATATACTTGTCTTCAGGTCATACTTAAAGTGGTGCTATTTTTAGGTTTGTTAATGTTCTTTTAAATAAAGATAATCAAATACCAATTCTAAATGATTGCCACAATTGCATTTCAAATGAAAAAAATGAATTTGTCATTTACTCTAAACAGATTAATTATAATAATCTCTAAGTTAATTTTCATCTACTTCATGTCTCTTCCACTGGCATCTCTCTCTCTCTCTCTCATACACA
Organism: Taxidea taxus jeffersonii; assembly: GCA_003697995.1. Classification (NCBI taxonomy): domain Eukaryota; kingdom Metazoa; phylum Chordata; class Mammalia; order Carnivora; family Mustelidae; genus Taxidea; species Taxidea taxus. The sequence continues at coordinate 14,110 of RCUC01154268.1, forward strand.
CACACACACACACACACACACACACACACACACCCTTGAAAAAACAACCAAGGCTACAGAAGCACAGAGAGATAGAATTATATATTCATCCTGACAAAATACTCACTTCTTATGATGCCGTGGGCTTTCCTATATTAAAAAAAAGATATAAAATCTCAAGCCAGATATGCAGTCAAAATGATTTTTGAATGTTGACAGTTACACTATTTTAAATGAATATAAATCTCAGCAAATAAATGTCAGCTCTCTCCATGCATAGAACCTGAAATTTGCATCTTGTAGTGAAGAAACTGGTGTGAAATAATGATTTACATCACTGATGTGAAATTCTTTGGTGAGCAAAAGGCAAATGCAGGCAATGGAGAATAGAAGAGTCTTTCACATCACTGGTGCCAGGGAAAATTGAGAAACATTCTCTTCCTTTTTGTTTTTCCTTTAAATTCATCCTACATTGATCTGTTTACCTGTGCTCTGGAGGTAATGATATGATCATCAATATTATACCATTCGTTAATAAAACCCACTGTATACCCTTTTCCAATTGCAAAGACAACCTGTTTATGACATTTTGATGTGCTGAATGCAAAGTCTTTAAATAAGAAGTGCTGTAACAGAAAAAGAAAAATAACGTGATTAATTTTATAAACAATGTATTCTTTGGTTATTTTTATTAATATGCTCTTCTTCAAGTAATGCTTTCCTGCTCTCTATGTATCTCCTAGCCATAATATGTCTAATTAAATTATTTTTTTCCCTGTATTTAAAAACAGTGGCAGGGGGAAATTCTTTTCAATTTCAGAGCAATCTTCAATAAATTATAATTGCTAGGCAAACTGAATTTACATGATTTTAAGCATAATGTTGCTATTCGTTCATTTTCTTAATGTCCAATGTCCTAATTTGTTCATTTTAAGTATTACAATACATATATTATTATGTTATATATAATACTTAATTATATGAATTGTAGATGTATTATAATATATAAAACTATATGTAAATCCATACACACAATGCACACACTGTACATTTAATTGTAGAAAGTCTTCATTATCAATCCTTATATTAAATAATGAAGTTTGATTTTACTACAGAAAAACAAATCTCATTTATATCCAGACTTGCCTGCATGAAATGAATTAATTCCTCTGAGCCAAACATACATCTCCCATTGATTTATGCAGTAACCTTCAAAATATATGAAAAGAAATTTCTCACACATGGTTGCATGCACTTAGACAATTATCCATCTCTTCTTCATAAGGGACTTAATCTGAAGGGTGTTCTTGAAAGCAAAGGACTCATGGCTAGGGCCTCTCATACAGTGTTAAGTAGAAATATAACATATCCTCTCCAAAATGTGTAGACATATCCCAGGAAGTGACTCAAGAGAATAAATTGGTAGATTAAACATCCTAGTGCTCTCTAATACATATTTAACAAAGGTTCTTAGGTAGAAACGTTGCCACAAAAGACTGCTCAAGTCAAATGAAAGTTGATGGATCTTGATGAGAGTGCAGAAATATTCTCAGAAGCAAATTGCGTCCGAATGGTTTGCTGGTCTCTGGGTTGTGTCAAGTAGCTTTGTGGTGTGGAAGAATGCCCTAAGAGTGAGCAGGAAGGAGAAGAGGAAAATACTATGTTTCTTTCCCCCCCGCCATTAACCTATTTTTCAAAGACTCTCTTTCTCTCCCCTGAGAACAATCAGCAGGTTGAGCGTGGGATGGCCTTACACTGTGAATGAGCACTCTGAGGATGAAGGAAGGTATGCACCGTCTTGGTGCAAAGCGAGGTCCAGGTCTGTACCTCTGTTTTATTGCTCCAACACTAAAAACAGTCTTCAGCTACCCGCTCCAAGAAGGGAAATAATGGAATACCAAAGCTATCATCGCTCCAAGTTCAACCATCCCCTGATTCTTTGCCACTAATATTTCTTCATGGCAAAGCTGTTAATTGGTGAAGCAAGCAATACCAAGCCCTAAAGAAGTGATTCCCAACCTATGGTGAAATTGCCCCCACCTTCTGCCCCAGAATATCTGACAATATCTGGACATGTTTGGTTGTCCTAACTGGGAATGTGTGCTACTGGTGTCTAGGGATAGAGACCAAGGATGCTGCCAAACATCCTTTAAGGCCCAAGACAGATTCCCCTGCAGCAAAGAATACCCTGACCCAAATGCCAATAGCTCTACAGTGTGAGTTTGGGAAACTCGAGAATGGAAATGTAGAGGCTATCAAAGAAAGTGACATGGGAGGGGGGGGGTGCCAGTGAAGGACAGAATAAGGCAGTGAGGAAGGGAGAGAATAGTTACTAAACATTTGCCAAAGATAGGAAGTGGCAATATCTACCTCAGTTAGTCTTCTGTGAATTCACATTAATAGTTAAACTGCAGGTGCGTAGACATCCTACAAGTTCTATGGCCAATATACACAAACATTTAACATTCTTTGCTTTAGGATTATTAATCTTATTAATCAATCTAAACTTTATTTAAACTCAATCTTTTGCTTTCTGAATCTGACCCTATCATAGAACCTCTCATTCTGTGGAGGTAACAGGCAAAAATTATGAGATACCTCACAACTGAATCAATTAAAACACGAAGCTTGAAAATTAATCATTACCAAGAATAAAATGTGTGTTAAAAAGGAGTATATTAGTTTGGAAAATGCATAAAACATGGCAAAATAAAACACAGTGTAGGATGCAATAGAAAATGATTTAAAATAGCATCCCCTACAATTGCATTTCATATTGAATTATTAAAATGTTAATTTCTGAGCAAGGCATGCCTCTTATACATAAAACTTGCTGTAAATTGATCATATTAACAGGAGACTCTGGGGCTTTAAGGGGGTGCAACTTTGGGAAACATCTCAGTGACGTTCTCTGTGGCCATTCTTTGAAATCCATGTGCCTACCTGGGTCTCCTAACAGTCATGTGGGAGCCGATTTCTCTCTGTCATTTATTTACTAATGAAGAATAGTAGGAAAATACCAGAAAAGGAAGAGAAAAGCAGAAAAGTGACTTCATATTACCAAGTACATTCTTACACTGATGACCCAAGTTATATATTCACTTTTATAATTTGAATGTTCAATTAATCAGTCTGCTAATATAAAGTATATCAATAATGTCACTGGATTATTTATTTCCACTTATAAAAGCATATTGTAATATAATGAAGAGTCATTCATCACTTAGGTTTAAGTGAGTTGAATGCCCTAGCAAAGTGCATTTCATCAAATTTAGGTGTTAGGGCAAAACTTGTGATAGATTATTTTGATACTTGATTCACCTTATAAGAGATTCGGTTCACTGTGAAGCAAAATCCTCAGAGGGAAAGGAAGATGATATAGTCTGTCCTGCCCTGTATGGGAGGTTTGACTTAACTTAAGCACTATTGCTTTCCTGATTTGATTTACTTACTTTTTCTATCTAAGGGGTCATAATATATATATTTTGACACCTTATGACATCTTTTCTGTAGGGACAATATAGGCCTCAGAAACCTTGTAGAAGTAAACATACAGAATGTATATATTTTTTAGGGATTGAACATCTAGGAAGATTACTTGTTTGGAAGAAATTTGGAAGAGTTTCCCATAATTCAAGTCTTGCCTATTAGGCTGGTATCTTTTTAGAAGTATTTGGACTTGTGTAACATAGTGCTTGAAATATACAATTTCAGTTTGCAATAATAGTTTGCAATAGACTTGGCTTGAGTAATAATATTTTTATTAATCACAAAATCTTGAAGATTATTTGTTTAGTAAATTTTTGTCATAAACATTAACTGTACTTAAATCAATTTCAGTTCTGTCCATAATATAGAGTATAGCATAATTCATGATTTTGTTTAGAAATAAATATTTAAGAGAATCTTATTGGAGGGGTAGCTGGCAGATATCTGGTGTTTTTTTTTTTATTTATTTCTTTGTTTAAAAATCACTTCATTGGGGCGCCTGAGTGGCTCAGTGGGTTAAAGCCTCTGCCTTCGGCTCAGGTCATGATTTCAGGGTCCTGGGATCGAGCCCCGCATAGGGCTCTCTGCTGAGCAAGGAGCCTGCTTCCTCCTCTCTCTCTGCCTGCTTCTCTGCCTACTTGTGATCTCTGTCTGTCAAATAAATAAATAAAGTCTTTTAAAAAAATCACTTCATTGAGGGGACTCTGGGTGGCACAGTCAGTTGAGCATCTGGTATTGATTTTGGCTCAGGTCACCATCTCAGGGACATGGAATTGAAGCACATGTTGGTCTCTACACTCAGCAGGGAGTCTGCCTGAGATTCTTTCTCTCCCTCTCCCTCTCTCTCTCTCAAATAAATAAATAAATCTTTTTAAAAAATTCCTGACAAAATAACTTCATTGAAGTATGACTGACATACAAAAAGCTATATACATACTTAATGTACACAATTTGGGGCACCTGACTGGCTCAGTCGGTACAGCATGAAACTCTTGATATTGGGGTAGTGAGTTCAAGCTTCATGTTGGTTGTAGAGCTCACTAAAAAATTAAAAAAAAAAGTTAATATAAAATATGCAAGAAACTCCTAAAATTGAGTAGCAAATAAACAAATAACCAAATTAAAAACTGGGCAACAAACTTAAGTAGACATTTCTCCAAAGAAGATACACAGGGCACCAGGTATTTGAAAAGGTGTTCCACATTACTAATTATCAGACTCTTATATTAGCAAAAAATTGGATGACTCAGTCCAGATTTCTCATAGCTCTTTCTGAAGGATTATTGTCTGGTAATTCATCATGTAGTAATTGCCCTAACAGGTGAAGACTTGAAAGCCATTACTGGCATTTTTGTTTTATATTCATAACACCTTTACTTGTCATAATATATTTTAAAAGTCGATGCAATATATATGTGTAATAAATTTTACATTAACATAATAAAATTTTGTTTTGTGTTGAAAATCACTGGATATAGCTACAACTCCTGGAGACCAAGAAAGCCATCTCAGGTTTTTAGAAGTATTTCTTTAAGGGTGCCTGCTTAGCTTAGTTGGTAGAGCATGCAACTCTTGATCTTGGGGTCGTGAGTTTAAGCACCGTGTTGGGTGTAGAGATTACTTAAAAATAAAATCTGAAAAAAAAATGCTTTTCACCTTTGCAGAGTTTGCATGAACAGATTACTCATAATTGGCAAAACTTAGAAACAACCAAGATGTCATTCAATAAGTGAGTAGGTAAATAAACTGTGGTACTTCCTGGCAATGGAATATTATTCAGCACTACAAATGAATGAGAGAAAAGGTGTATAAAGCTATGAAAAGGATTGGAGGAATCTTAAATGCACATAGCTAACTGCTAAACCCAATCTGAAAAGTCTAAATACTGTGTGATTCCAAATATATGGCACTCTGGAAAAACACAACTAGGGAGACAGTAAAGACTGGCGATCATCAGGGATTTGTGGGGCAGGGACTGAAGGATGAACAGGCAGAACAGAGGGATTTCTAGGGCAGTGAAAATACTCTGTATGCTATGATAATGGTAAATGCATGTCCCATTTGTCAGAATCCATAGAATGTACCACATAAACAGTGAACCCTAATGTAACTGTGGACTTTAGCTCATGATAATATGTCAATATTGATTCACAAATTGTAAGGAATGTATCAAACTAGATGCAAGATATTGATGATGGGGGCCACTATGAATGGTGGTGAGGGAAATATATGGACATCATCTTTATTTCCGGCTGAATTTTTCTGGAAATTGAAAAATGCTAAAAAATAAAGCCTATTAATTAAAAGTTAAAAATATTAATTTGTACTCTTAATAGATTATCTTGCAAAAGAAGTATCGTATCTTCTAATACACTTGTCATCATTCAATGCAATGCCACCATAGATGAATCAAATGGTACTGCCCTTCAGATGTTGAACTCTGTGTAGATACTCCAGTGATTGTGTGTGTGTGTGAATTGTGTGTGAGTGTGTGTCCAGGGGACATTGAAGACATTGTACACACTTGTTATTTGAGGTGGCATATAGTTTGTGCTTCTAGTAGCTAAAGAAACATTAAGTGAAATGACCTAATGAACCTGTTTTCTTTTTTTCCTCCTTCTGTTTGGTTTTTGTTGCTGTTATTTTTAATATGCATTAAAAAGTCAATGTTACAAATGCAATAATAGGCTATATTTTAAGTGAGAAGCAATAACTTGATACAAACAAACTTATACTTTCAAATGAGAAACAAAATTAACCTTGGAAGTTAAGCACAAGGCAGTACACTAAAGATTTTTTTTTTTTTCTGTAGGGAGAGAAGATCTATTAAAATGAGTCCCACTAATTACTAAAGTAGCATCTTGTCTGCGGTGAATATAAATTCTGAGAGCCATTAACTTTTTAGATACACAAAGGGAGTCATATTCTTTTACTTTGCTTGTAACAAAATGTGTTCTTTAGAATTGTGTTTAAAATGTATTGAGGCATTTTCTTAATTCTGCTATAAGCCAAACAATAATAAATGTTATTCCTAGCTAAATAATAAATAAATAATAAATGTTACATATATATGTTCATATGCTTCCATCTCTAAAACAAGACTGTGGTTCTGGAAAACATTACTTTCAAAATTAGTGAATTACTTATAGTCAAGAAAATGAAATTGTCATTTTTCTCATGTGAATAGTGATGCAAATGTGGTTTAGATATAGAATCAGATATGGTGTGGTCCACTAGAAAATAGTAAGGTGATCTTTACATAATGCATTTAATATTTTTGTATCACCTATATTTTCATATTTTAGAATTTGTCTCTTTTCTTCAGGTCATTTTAGTTTCTAATTTGAGGGACAAAAATCTTAAGTAGAATTTTATCACAGTAGGATAAAATGTTTCCTACTTCATCTGGCTTTCTAATTAATATCTTTGAATGATTGAATAAATCAGTGCAAACTCAGCCATAAAACAGAATATGATGATGACGATATTTAATAATATTATCAATAATACAATATTGTCATTCAAAATTTCATGTCAACCCTATCTCACTGCAGTGATAAGCAAATTGATTTTTGGTACTTGAAATATGATTTCTGAAAACCTGTGGGTACATCTAGTATCTTCTAGCAGTTAACACATTCACTGTATAGTTCCATCATAATTACAAAATACAATAGAGATGAACTCCTTTAACTCTTTTCTGCATCCCCACAATCTAATTTTGGTGCACTTAGCAAGTAAAAAGGATATGGGAGTAAGGTCAATGGATGATTTCTTCTATGCAATTATGAGACCATTCTGTGTGTGCACATGCATTCATGTGGGTGTGTAGAGTGTAACAATCGATTTTAAATAGTGAAAGATGACTGGTCAGAGAGATAGCCAGATTGAAAATCTCACATTCTTTGTCTCTGTCTCTCTCCCCTCCCAGAAACAGTGTGACACAGGGCAGAAGTATTACAAAGAGTAACAGGGTCTGAAAACTCAATGGTATCTCTGTTCTTCCTCTTCTTTGTTCCATGATACCAGGTAAAGCCCCTTTACCTTTCTAAGGCTCAGTATCCTTTTATATAGATCAGCTTTAGCAATGCTTTAACTGGATCACAGAGGCAGATAGAAGGCTAGATGAAATGCTATGAAAACAGTTTACAGATTTCTAATACATCCCATAAAGGCAAATCATTATTACTAATCGTGAATATTAAATGTTTGCTATAACAACGACTGGACCTTATCAACTGTGGCTGTATTAGGAGACTCGGACAGGTAAAGTGGGTATCGGGGAGAGCGGTCAGCATTAGGTACAACATACAATTATTTCAGCAAGTAAGGCATATATAGGGCCAAGAAAACCTTGCAGAAAATAATAGGTGGAAGCCCAAGGAGTGGAGATGTTGAGATCAGATCTCTGCTACAAGTGATGGTGCCTTGTAAGGAAGCCTGACGTTTAGGAGAAATCCCAGGATCTGCAAAGTCCCTTGCGGAAGGACAATAAGTTCTACTAGGTGGTACAAGTGTGTGCTGGACAGAGAAACAAGGCAGAGTCAGACTACAGAAAATAACCTTTAAAATGAATGACTACAACTGCACTATTAGGATGACCATTTCTAATTGAGAAAAACCAAATTTCTGGTTACTGTAAAAAATAATACTTTTTATTTTTAAGTTCCTAATTGTGTCCTTCTAGGAATAAGAAAAAAATGTGCCAGAGCCCATTAACCATCTAAAGTAAGTAATAGCTGTTTTAAAGTGTCAAAATAAATTTACAGGTAATCTAAGGTCTTCCTATGATCTGCTGTAACAATGGCTGTTCTGAAGACGTGAGAGAGGAAAACCCTGAATGCTGAATTATCCGTTGTCACTGTTCTATTTGCTTTGGCAGGGAGAAAGCAGGTTTCATGTCATTTAAAAATATGACTTAATTTTAAAAATACACATGACTTAAAAACAACACTCAAGGAGTGGGTGCGATCAATTACGTAAAGTGATGAGTACATGTAAAATTTCTTCATATCAAGTCAAATGACATTCACTTTAACCTTAGTTATTTATGTTTGGTGGTGACTAGAAATAGACCCACACGAACTGACACAGTTCTTTAGAATAGAAATTACATTTTTTTTTTTACATGCCATCTTCTTCAAAGTGTTACTGAATTTTTTTGAACAGTCATGAAATCAGAAAACCAAATTATTACATTAGCTAAAAAATGATCAAAAGCAAAAAGAAATGAGTGTTTCAAGGCAAATTAAATCTGGCCTCTGATTTCAGTAGAGTACTAGGGAACGAGTAGTCACCACCCTATATAAGGACTTCAGGTATGGACACAACTATGAGCAAAGGGAAAGGAAAGATATGTTTGTTTTTTGAAACTACCAAATGCATACCCAGGCCCCAGAGATTGTAAACCTCACATAAAAATCAGACTCAAGTGTTTAATAAAAGCTGTAAAAAAAAAAAAAAGTTATTCAAATGAAGTCAGAAAAAAAGACAATAATTCGTACTTTGAGAACAGGCTTTGTTCAGTATCAAAAATTTATTGTTGAAAACTTTTTATTCAATTTAAACTGAAATGAAAAAGAAAGAAAGAAATTGCCTAGAGGGATAATTTTTATTGACTTCTTATCTGACCTTGTGGGGGGGGAAGCAAAAATAATTTAATAGACTATGAACACACAGCAACAAAATAAATGTATGTAGGCCCCGTTTCTGGATTGCACATAGGAGCAAATAATTTTGTTCTATATCTAGTACCCAAAGCATAAGAGATCTCTTTGGAAAACCTCCTTGGATACACTTTGGCAATAAAGCAAAATCTCAGAGAGGAAGAAAGATTACATATTGTATTTTGCCTTTTATGACAGGTTTTACAGAACTTCAGCACAATTGGTTCCATGATTTACCTTGCTTGCTTTGTTTCCTAATCTGATACCAGTTTCAATCTAGAGGAAAATGTAAAATCTATACCTTGGGTCAATTATCTCATGGGATAGAAATGTGAGATTGCCATTCATGAGCAGTATATAGGTATCATTTCAAAACTTATTATCTTTGGTTATTCATCTCTGCTGGTTAGAGCAGGTTTTTAATGAAGTTTAGACCATGGACCACGAACATTGAAAGTGTAGCTGGTATCAGTCCCTCAAAGGAGCATTGAACTTTGATACTGTCCTTCCAGGGACATCTTACCAATTTTTTTTTAAAGATTTTATTTATTTATTTGAGAGAGAGAGAGATTGAGCATGAGAGGAGAGAGGTCAGCAGGAGAAGCAGACTCTCTGCCAAACAGGGATCCCGATGTGGAACTCGATCCTGGGACTCCAGGATCATGATCTGAGCCAAAGGCAGTCACTTAACCAAAGGAGCCACCCAGGCACCCCCATTTTACCAATTTTTAACTAGTAATTTTATAGGCAAAAGTAGACCAAATAATGGATTATTATCTATAAAGATGATCAAACAGGATTAATTAAATCAGTGATAGTTTACTGTTTACTCCAGTAAATCACCTAACATGACAGCAGAGTGAACATTAAAATTTTTTGAAATAAAATAATGCTAGGAACTGATGGTACGCAGAGAAAATTCTGGTGTAACTGGAAATTATCAGCTGATTAGGGCTTCTGGGTGGATGGCCCAAAAGTTAAAACCAACACTCCATGTATCTACTTCTCTGAATCCCCTTTGTAAGTTCATGCAAAGGAAATGCCTTCAGTGTGAGGCTAACTGGACACCCCCCTCCACTTACACCCAAACCCAAGCACAGAATGACAGTTCTATAGTAAGTTTGCATTTCTTCTGTCCCTTATTGATTCAAAAATCTAGAGAACAGTTGACAAACTATAGTCAGAGGTCCAAGTCCAGCTAGCCACCTGTTTTTGTAAGTAAATTTATTGGAACATGGTTATGTGCATTGATTTACATATCATGTCTGGGTTTGTGTTGTTCTGGAAGAGTTAAGGAAGAATGGAAGACTACATGTTCTTCATGTATTTACATGTATTTTCTTACATATTTACTCTATACTCCTTTAAGGTAAAAATTGGCTGACCTCTGAGAGACTTTAAGACATAGACAAGAGGGACGCCTGGGTGGCTCAGTTGGTTAAGCAGCTGCCTTCGGCTCAGGTCATGATCCCAGCGTCCTGGGATCGAGTCCCACATCAGGCTCCTTGCTCGGCAGGGAGTCTGCTTCTCCCTCTGCCTCTGCCTGCCTCTCTGTCTGCCTGTGCTCGCGCGCTCTCTCTCTAATAAATAAATAAATAAAAATCTTTAAAAAAAAATGTACAGAATGTACAGAATGTACAGAACACTTAAAAAAAAAAAAAAAGACATAGACAAGAGACTCTTTCCCTACCTCCACAGGGTGGCACCATTAATGCCTAATCATGTCTGTCTCCAGAAACCCCTTAGCCCCACCAAACACAAAAAGCAGCCCCTCCTGTGTTTTGTTTTTTTTTCTCTTTGCCTCTAATGCTAAAGGCCTAAAGTAGAGATTTGAAAAATCAGAAGAAATAAAATATTTTAAAAATTGTTAAAGTTTTATTAAGGAGTGAGATGAAGTTTGTGGTGGGCCAATGTTCCCACTGAGAACAACAACAACAACAACAAAATTCATAAAAAGTATGCCTTCCCGCTACCACTCTTTTTTATCCCTTTAGAATTTTCTTATTATTATTTTTTTTTTTTTAGGAATACGAGATCATACACTTTATTTTTTTGATCAAGGGTAAAGACTTCCAAAGAATGAATAAAAAAGAACAGTACAGGTGAACTTTTGGAATCACTGAGGATTAGTCTTACCATATGGGTAATTAAGAGGCTTCTTGTAGATCAAAACCTTAAACTTAAAAACTTTGTACTTTGGATTACAATCAAATCAAGCATTTTTTGTTTGTTTGTTTTCTCATAATGACTTATGATGCATGTGAAAGACAAAATGCTCTATAAAGTTTAGGAGATTTTTGCAATAAGGGGACCATTCAATGAGGAACTTCTCAAAGAAATGGAAGGAGGTCTGGGAGTCTATAGCGGCAGGACAACAGAGACTCATCCAGGAGTTTATGAAAGTTATGAGGAGCAATGGAGACGGTTTATCTGAGTCATTGAGAAAGGGCAGAGGTGGGCGCTTATCCCAGAAAATGTATGAGCACTATTATCCTTTGAGGTTAGCAGCTTCTTGAGGGCAAACAATAGGCAAGAAGATTTCTCAACCATGCTGTTTCCTGGACCACAGGACTTAGATAAAGTTCAGCATTTTGTTGCAGATAATGCTGTATAAAGAATAGAGCAATTACATAATAAATAAATAAATAAATAATCTATCAATTGTTCCCCACCTTAAATGATATCATTATAAAAAGTTCTCAGCATTATACATCCCTAGCATCATGTACTTTCACCACATTGCTTAACAAGTCACTTTCGATAGAAAATAGTAAGTATTGAGAGCCAAATGCATTCTCAATAGTTTGTGGTTACAGCTACTGTTTGTGGCACTAAGAATAAACTAATTAAATGAATGTCTTGTTTGAAGGGTTACAGAAATATAAACTGTGAATGTAGGAGTGATTCTTAGATTTGTGCAATGATGTAGTTATGTATTCCAAAGCCTAGGACTTTTTGCAAACATGTAAAATATTTCCAAGACATAATGGATATCAGTCAATCTGATGAGCATTGTGGAAATGAGACTAGGCCTTGGGACAAAATAATAGGTCCATTTATTTCTCCATATATGAGGAAATTTAGGAAGACAGTGTTATTTTGTATGGGTGCAATTGCTCCCATGTATTTTTTCAATGGGATTTTGCTGTTCTTCCCATGAAAGATGGAGTGCATTTCTCTTGTTTGAATCTGGCCTGGAGAAATGATTTGCTTTACCAATAGAATATGAAAAAAGAGATGCTACACACATTCCAGGTCAAGATGTCAAGAAGCTTTTCAGTTTTTCCCCATCTCCATCCCAGAGCACTACCTTGAGACCTCTAGTGGAGGAAACTGGGCTGGTTTCCTGGAGGGTGGGAAAACCCAAGACTGCAATTGCCTACACAGACCACAAGATCTATGAGAAAAGCTGCCTGGTTTCTACCCAGTCACCTTGCAACTGCAGGAGCATGGCCATGGGAACGTAGCATAGGACCACCCAGCTGTTTGCTGAATGGTGAGAAGTTACAAATCATTGCTATTTGAAGCTGTATAAATTGGAGTGTGTGTTTAAATAGCAATGGTTAACTGAAGCGCCTAACCCTAGCAGATTTATTTTAATAACATTGATCCAACCGAAAACAATCATTCCAGAAAGTTACTAAATATCATGCATTTTTATTTTGACTTTCCATAATTGGTTGGCTTGCCATAATTTTGCTCTTTGTAGAACAGGCATTATTTACTTACATAAACACTTCCTTTGGGAAAGAATTGTATGTGTGTATAAAATATATGATATTTTAAAATATTATAAATATATTAAATTCTGGACTATTATATAATTATATGCAAGAAAAGTGCCTCTTTTGGTTTGTCCGTATATTTTTAAGGCTACAGAAAATAGTTAACATGTTGTAATTGAAATACTTTGTGTTACTTCTCCATGAATAACGGTCTTTTCTGAACTCAAGGGTTTGTTTTTGACTGACCAGAAGCTTTCTCACCCGTGGGCATTCGTGTTGGATGGGCACCAGGCACTGTAAGCCAGGGGCTGTCATCAGACACACCAGAGTAGTTCCTGCTGCCTTCACCTGAGGCCACAATTTAGCCAAAGGCATCTTTTGTAGTTTAATAAATTGTGGGTTTTCTTGAGCCAATGAGCCAAAATGCTCAGTAAATGCCAAGGCAACCCAAGAAAAGTCCTTATTTAGAATAAAACCAGTAGAGGAAGAAATCCTCACTTAATACCTCTAGTCACCTCAGGCTGTCATCATCAGGGTGACCAGAAATGACTCCATCCACATGGAATCACAAGTGAAATGTTAAATGTACTTAATGTTTTAAATATGCTGCATTTATCATGTAAAATACCGTGTTCTAATTTAGAACACTTTCAACCAGAGGAAAAATACAACTGGTTTCCTCATCATTTGTGGACCTATACCAGAGCAGACCATAGCATGTGTGCAAACAGACTGAAGAGTATAAGCCTCACCTGTTTCTCCTGGGTGGCCGGGATGCAGATGAAAGTATTTATCATTGTTGATTGATTTTTTTTTTTTTGCTTGATAATGAATTTAGAACATGTTAAAAAGAAATGAATTGGACTTATGTTTCTAAGTAGGACCCTATTCTAGATATTCCGTGTCTAGCCTATATCTTGAAATTTTGAAATTGTGACAAGTAGCTCTGTTTGTGGAACATAAATCAACTTGAGTATTACCTTTTAATTTCCCAAATATATGTTGGTGTAATTTAGTTCTTTTATGTATAATACATATTTAAAATATAAAGTAAATATGTTCATATTATATATTATATATTTACTACTTGTTACAGTAAATGAATTGTCTTATGACAAAGATCATAACAAAACTTGTCAATTGGGATCAGCCTTTAGGATGTGAATACTAACTATGGAAATATTCATGGCAAGATTGGTATGATGTTCTTTCATCATTTTAAAGATCACACAATTAATATAGAGCAAGATATCAATTATCAAGTCACACATTGGGATCTTATCGTAGTAGATTTTACTGAGCTGTTGATGTAAATTCATTTTTATTTATTTATTTTTTAAACTTGTTTTCTGCAAGTTTCTGTTGTACTCTAAGATAAGGATACATCTAAAGACTTGGTCATTTGAGGACTGTAATAGGTTACTGCCCCTTCTTGTATCAGGAAGAGTTCTATTGAAGAAAATTGATGCTGAATAAACTAAGATGAGAAAATTTCTAGAGTATTTTCAGTTGTGCATATAGCTGTTGCACTGCATTATACTTTTGTTAAGTAATATGTTTCTATTGGAAGAAAAATAGAGAAAAAATATTTTCCCCCAGAAAAAGACAACAAAATCATACAGGAGAGAAATAGTTCTTTAATAATTAGATGGCACCATTTTAGTTATTGGAACCTAGCCAGATTATAAGCTTCAGTTTCTTGGGCTATAAAATTGTTTTTTTATTTCCTAACTCCACAAAAAATTTCAATTAAAAATTGAATTGAATTCAACTTATTTCAAAAGATACATACTAAATGTACTGACTTCTACAAGTAGCAACCAAAACACGTCAAATAATGCTCTGGTATTTACAACCCAGTATTCAAGAAAATGAAGAAACTGTAGCACTTTGTTTCTGAAATATATGTCCCTCAATTAATGTATCATTTGTATATTTTGAAAATATATAATATGTACCTGCAATTACATCAAGCGTACCATTAATAAACTCAGTATATAAAAAGGCACAGAGAGCACAAACACAGTGTAACTTCAAAAATTATTACCAATTTATATTATCATTAAATCCTTTAAAATGGTATTAATACTGATTCATTTATTCCAACAAATTTTATTTTAACCTAATAAATTTTTTTTAACTTTCATTAAGTCTATTAAGTCTATAAAGTATGGACAATGACTATAGAATTATTGACACATGGAATATTAATTTTATATTACAATTAATTAGCATCTTTTTTAAAGAAATGAAAATATATCCAATAATTATTTTTTAAATATTACCCAAAATATTATCTGAAAAAAGCTGCTTTAAATATTTTTAACTGTTAGGATTGATAGCAGTCATGTAAAAATAAATATTTGTAGAAAGATGCAGTTTTTTCCTTGTTCCAGAAAAAAACGTCTTCTCATTGAGCCACAGAGACAGTAGCTCTTCAATTTCCTTTTGTTAGGCTATCATTGAATCATGGTCTAAGAATGCCGTATGTCCTTGAAACTTAGGAAGTTATGGTATAGATACATTCCAATACAGTTCAGAGAATATAGAGTATATATGAATATATGCATCTAAGTTATATCTGTACCTATATCTTTCTCTATGTGTATGTCTATTGCTATATTTTGTCAAATTGAATGCCGTAGTCCCATGTAACTCCAAAATTTGGGGAACTTTGGGAAAGCAGAAAACAAGTTCAGATTATTTCCTTACTCCAATATCCCACTCAAACAGCATCTCCATGAATCATATCCTAAAGACATGAGGTTATGACTCCCATCCCCCTTCTCTCAGTTGTGCCTTGTAGTTTGCTACTGCCTTCATCCCATGGAGCATCATAAAGGCATTCGGCCAAGTGGAAACCCTAGCTTTCTATTCTAAACTACTATTAGCATTTAATCTACATCTTATTAAGGCTATTTTTCTTTATCTTCCTTGCACTGAAATTTGGTAGACACTTATCTAACTACTTATTTTTATCGCAGTAGCTGGGATGGAGTGTTAAAAATAATGTAGTCAGTGAAATTTTTGTTACATACTTTATATGTGTTATCTCATTTGATCCTCACAAAACCGACATGATGTAGGTTCCATCATCATACTCGGTTTGAGAGAACAAAGGCACCAAGAAACGATGTTCTAAGATAGGAGTGACAAGCTTGAAGATAAGCATACCTTACTATAGATCCATTAGTGAAGATACTCCATAAAAGATCTATTCCATACAAATAAGATTTAAATAACATTTCTTTAAGAAAAAAAGCAAAGAAAAATAAGTTATTGCTTTCTTGATTATTGCCTAGAGATAGCTAACCAGCCTGAAGTGATGTGAATTATCTAACCTCAATCTCAATCTTTTATCCAACACTTTGTTAGCACTGAAAATTAAAGTCAAAGATATAATATCATTCTTAAACCACAATGTTTCTAAACCATGTACACTTTAAGGGGATTATGATTAATTATCAATAGGATGTCTCAGAATTTAGTATGAAAAACAAGTTCAATCTACAAATTCAATAAATAATTGATAAAAAGTTAATTATGCATGTCTTTAGGCAAATGCTCAGTCTCAAATCAGTAATTTTGGTGACATAAATTAGCAGATATTTCCAAAATAATATTCCAGAAACCTCAAGCTGTCAGTAACATTCAAAGTAGGTCCCAGTTGTATTATTATGGAGTAGAAGCAAAAGCAGATGGATTCCAGAAAGCTACAATTTTGACATCATAATGGCCCTAAGAAATTGTCAAACTGTTCCTAGGAGGGAGCAAATAGAATCAAAACAGAATTAGGGAAAGAATCAAGAACTTTTGGTATGCTGTCTTGTGCAAGGACTGAAATTCAAGCCCTCAATTGTGATGAGGACACTATTCCCAAATTATAAAGTGTTTTTAACTGCTCTTAGTTTTTTCTATCATGCTTTTTATCTGTTAACATAAACCTTTCTCACTGTTGCAGTAAAAAAGGGATTAGATATTGGTTATTGCTAAAATAACCATGGATGATACATCAAACATGTCTTCAACCAATCGTGTCATGCCTAAGCAGAGGTGACCATTGATAGAAAGTGTTGAGTCATGATGAAAACCTACACACACCAACTTTTCTTTCCAAGGAGGTTGTTAAAGAGAAAGGATCGATGAGACATTCATCCATGTCCCACTTTCCACTTTCTCAGCCTTGCTATCCGCCCTCAGCTGGACGGACAGGGTAGCCATTCCTAGTGGAAGAAGCCCTGTTGCCTAAACAGGTACAAACATGAATTGGGTTTGCTCCTTCCTGCTTCAGTCTTCCAGCTCCATAGATCCTTCTTCATGAAATAACTTCCCAGAAGAAACTCCTGTATGTAAATCAGGCCTTGATAACAGGGCTGAATCGAGTGGCATCAGGAAACTATAGAGAGATCTTTTAGTTCATCATTATAATATTTTTCCAGAATGGCAATAATGCCTCAAAAGGTTTTATGAGATTTGCATAAATTTGGTTATAAGTATCAGAAATCCAATAAGTAACAAAACTGGAAAGCAAAGAACAAGTTCTAGAGAGAGTGTTCCTAGGACCACTGGGAGTGATGGGTGTTTACAGGACCAATGTTAAATTACACATGTGGTGTAACACCTACTAGAAGACACATCTTTTATGGAGTTTGTGCTTGGGTTGGATACTGCCTAGATGACCTCTTAAATGGTTTGAATGGTATGCCTAAAAACGGGTGAGAAAAGTCCCATAGCAGGAGGTGCCCAAAATAATTATTTAGCAATTTAATGTTAGTTGTCATTAATAAATAAAAGCCTCCAAATAAAAAAGTATTTAAACTTATACTAAAAAAAAAAAAAGCAAGAAAGAAACCGAACTATTTAATTATGAGGGTTTAAAGAGTATTGCAATTTTAATTTTGAAATTACAACATTGCCATTTTGAATATTTCAAATTGTGGATAAATATTTAAATGAACCTTCTTGGTGAAATACATAAAAGAATGAAAAGAAACAGCTTATTTGATGAATTTTGTTTTTCAAATTTATATGCTTACCAAATGAAATATACTTATGCTGAGG